>JAQZBX010022929.1:0-31200 GCA_029593785.1 Cabassous unicinctus | reverse complement strand
TGCTCCTTGTGTTTGCTGTGTCCATTTGCTGTGTGTTTCTTCCGTGTCTGCTTATCTCCCCCTTGCTGTGAGGTCCTGCTGCATCAGCCCACCGTGCTGCATGGGCCAGCCTGCTCTCACAAGGAGGCCCCGGGAAGCGAACCCTGGGCCTCCCGCATGGTAAACGGGGGCTCTATCGATTGAGCCACACCCACTTCCTGCTGTGAGGTCTTGCTGCATCAGCCTACCGCGCCGCGCTGGCCGGCCGGCCTGCCCTCACAAGGAGGCCCCGGGAAGCGAACCCAGGGCCTCCCATATGGTAAACGGGAGCTCTATCCATTGAGCCACACCCGCTTCCCTTGTTCACACTTTATATCTTGGATTATAAGCTCCTTGAGGGCAGGGACCCTAGTTGGAGTCTGTAGCATCTAATCCAGTGTTTTGTACAAATTGTACTGTATATGTATTGATTTACTAATTCTCACAACAGTCCTATATACAGCTGAGGAAATAGGCACCAAAAGGTTAAGTCAGTGTTGCAAAATGCAGGTCTTAATGAGCTTGAGCCAGGATATAAATTGATGCACTGCACCTTTCATCAAGAAAGTCTTGTTGGTGTTAGCTCCTTATATTATTGTAGACTGGTATCAAACAGTTAAAGAACCAGCAGTAGGTCCTTTAGTTTACTGCTTTGAATGTACTGGGTTAAGTACCTGTCCAAAGTCATAGCTTTAGGTAGAACTAGGATTCATATTGGGGCATTTTGGGTCCAGAGCCCGTAACTCTTAATAATAACTGCTTCGGGGAGTGGATGTAGCTCAAGTATTGAGTGCCTGCTTCCCATGTACGAGGTCCAGGTTCGATCCCCAGTATCTCCTAAAACAAAACAAAACAAAACAAATGAAAAAACCAACTCTCATTGAGGAGCAGATGTTGCTCAGCAGCTGAGTGCCTGCTTCCCAGGTACAAGGTCCTGGGTTCATTCCCTGGTATCTCCTTTAAAAGGAAAAAAAAATTAACATAAAAATTAATAACTTCTTCTTACTAAATAACTGTTAATAAATATTTATTGAATTATAATCTAATAATTGAAAAATTTCCAGCATCATAAACATTTTGATTCTGAAACATGGTTTGTATCTTGCTTTAAGATTAAGCCTTGTCTTTACATTATTTCAGAGGATGTGTTGATAATATACAGGTATCTTATTTTAATTTCTTTTGTCTCTTAACCAGCTCTGGGAGACAAAGAAAGTATGTAAGAACTCAGCTATTGTGTTAAAGCAAGAAATAGATGTTGTGTTTCAGGAGAACGAAGTGATGGTTCTTGCAGTTGATAATGTAAGACGTCTGCAAGTGAGTATTTTTTTTAGAAAGCAATAGGAAAAATAATTTTGGTTGAAACTCATAATTCACAGTTTCTCTTGTTTGTTTTTGGACTTGGAATTAGTCATAATTGTATAAAATCTAACAATTGCCTGTAGATACTAGATGAATAAATATATGGGTCTTAAGCTGAGGCTCTGATGATGCCAGTGTTTAGAATTAAATTAGGTGATACTTCACCTCACTTCATTCCTCTCCTGTTGGTATCTATGATCACATTCCTTAATTTTCATGTAGTAAAGGAATACCATGAGAAGGAACTTAAACTTGTCCACAGTAGGGTTTCACACATGTCTGATGGAGTTTACAAGGGGGATGGACATACCAATAGAAATCTTATTTCAGGGAAGGATAACAGTCTTTGAAAGAACAAAATTCACCTTAAGTGCAGAAGTCTGACCTATTGGACCTGAAGTGGAAGGGACTGGGCTTCACATACTAAAGTATACCTGTTCATTCATTCATTTACTTACACAGTTGTTTAATAAATATTTATTGAATGCTTATTATGTTCCCTGAGAAGAAAAAAGTTATATAGTAAAACTACTGTAGTGATAGAACTGTATCACTTTGGGATCCAAACAGCTCTACTTCAGACCCTTATCTCAACAAAAGGTGGAACTTATAACAGGAAGGCATTTCTAGACTAGCTGAAGAGAAAAGGGGCCCCAGAAATCCATTGGCAGAGGAATGGTATTTAGTAGCTGTAAGTGGTGGGTGGTAAAAGAGAGAGCAGATGCCCTAAGGAGCATTGGAGTTCAAGAGCAAGTTAATACCGTTGTGTTGGTGGTAGGATGGTTGTGGGAAAATTTAGAGGATTTCATTTACATGAACAAAGCAGTTTTTAGTTACTACTTTAAAAAGGTATCTAGCAATTGACTTTTGAGAGAAGCAAGATATTTGGCTTTTAGTGGTTTAGTCTTCATTTTGAATGTCTAAATAGATCAGAAAATGGCAGGTAAAATATTGTAAAGAAAAAGCTACCAATGATCAATTGATCCTATAATATTTGTACCTGAAACAAAAGTTGTCTGCTTATTTCATGTTGAAAAATAATTCAGGATTTTTAGGTTATAATACTAAGCTATAGAGAGGTGGCTGACGATTTAAACTTCAGAAATATTTTCCCAGGTCACATGTTTGAATTGAGTAGTAGAGCATCTTTATTAGTGGGATTTTTTAAAAAAAATCATAGCATTGGTACAGATTATGAAATTGGTTAATCTTGGTTTAAGCATTACAAGTTTAGCAATCCAAATTATGCTTTTGTTTCTCTAAATGTAGTCCAAAAGAAAAAGAGAAAGAATTTTAATTTACACTGTTTTCTGAGTGGTTAGGAAGATATAAACCTATTTTAATTTAGACTTGTCTTTTTATGGAATGTCTGTCTCACTTCCATTTCACTAACCCCCTTGAAAAATCTCAGAAAAGTGTATTTTAACAAATGATAGCCTATTAAAATGGACTTTGTGAAGGAATGGAAAAGAGGGTATGGAGCTATCTGTGGGATTACAAATCAGAGAGATGTGTCTCAGGTGGTGGGCACAGCAGCTGCTTTATAAACCTTTAAAAGCTCATTTTATTTTATAAAAATGTATTTGAACCAAAAAAGTGAAATGAAATGAAAGCATGAAGTGCTAAATGCAGCTGCTGAAACTAGGATAGGGTTTTGTTGTTCCCCTGAGAGAACTTGTTGGTTATTTTCTGTATTTTATTTTTCCAATTGAAGCCTCCTTTCTAAAGAACAAAAACTGCTCTTACAACCTAATAATTGATTGTGTCTCATTTTTCATTAGCTAATTAATGGGAAAACAGGTCAGATTGATTATCTGACTGAAGCTCAAGTTAGTTGCTGTTGCTTAAGTCCACATCTTCAGTATGTTGCATTTGGAGATGAAGATGGAACCATCGAGGTATTCGGTTATAGTCTTCAGAGTCATTCTGTGCAGTATATATATTTATTTAAAATTAATTATATGTCTGACATTGTAGACTTATATATTAAAAAAGTCTTTCTATGATATATTAATTGTTCCATTAGACCAAAAATAATCTTACAATCCAGTTGGTTCTATATTTTTCAGATTGCCTTTACTACTATTTTTCATACTTGTTATTTTTTTTGTATTCCTTATTCTCTACCTAGTTGTTTTGCTCTTAGGAGTTTACCTGACTATGCAAAGAATATATTTTTTTCTCCTCTTAGAAATTCAACTGTTTAGGGGTGTAAGTTGTTTCCAATTTGGTACTGATAAGGTTCATTGGGAAAATCAATGCAGGGTTGCCTTATGCTTCCCTATTTCACCACCCTTTGCTATTCTACTTTTGATATTTATTAGAAGTGTATCTGTTTACCACTTGAAATCCTTGATTTATCAAATAAGACCAAATAAAAACAAAATCAGATTGTAAGGTAAAAAGGATAGTGTAATAAAAGTTATTTTGGATAAAAATGTATTTATCACAAGTGAAATTCATTACAAAAGCACATTTTCCCTAGCTATATAATAGTTTTTTAAAAAAACATTGGCTCCTTTTTGTACTTTCTCTCACTTAGGTTTTTTGGAATTATTTCTTAATTGATTATTATCCTCATTTATTTTACTTTGGATTCATTTTCATGAGCAATTACACAAATATTCTCTGGTTCATATTGCCCCATAAACAGGAGACTATATGTTTATACACAAAGTGAAGAAGGAAGCATTTGGAAAGTGATGTCAATGCTATTGTATATTTGCTGAGGCCATTGTAGTATGGATTCAGCATTAAGGCTTTGTTTTTTCCTCATTGTGAAAAATTATTTATTAATTGTTAAGATGGGTGCTATTCTGAAAAAATATATTGGTGTTAAGCAAAGGATGATTGTACATTTGCAGGTCTTACTCTCTTAGACTCATATCTCAAACTCTTGTATATTATTTATTTTTAAGAGATTCTTAGTCCCTTCCCCCCCTTTTTTTGCCTTTGTGCCAAGCCAACACCATATTCTTTTTGTTTTTACTATGTACCTTTAAATAAGTCTTCCAGATAGTTCAGGAAAATAATTCACAAAACATGCATGTGCCTTTTCCATATTCTTATCTCCCTCAAGTCATCAAATACTATAAATAATATATTATGAACTATATAAAATTGCAAATATTTGGCTATTTTTATCCTATTTTTGGCAGTTTTATATGGTTCAGTCTAGTATTATCACCTAATAACAATGACAGCTACCATTTATTAGGTGTTTATTGTGCTACATGCGTTCATTGAATTTTTTTATCATCCTGGATGGTAGGTATTACTGTTCTCGTTTTGCAGGCATCTAAACTCTTCGTTTTTACAACTTTCAAAAAATTAGTAAATAGCAGAGCTAGGATTCAAGCCACAGT
The DNA here is from genome assembly GCA_029593785.1 of Cabassous unicinctus. Classification (NCBI taxonomy): domain Eukaryota; kingdom Metazoa; phylum Chordata; class Mammalia; order Cingulata; family Chlamyphoridae; genus Cabassous; species Cabassous unicinctus. The sequence goes on along the minus strand of JAQZBX010022929.1, from coordinate 26,455 downwards.
CTTTGGACTATGTACTCAGCTATTATGCTATACTGCCCTTCCCTCCCCCTTTCCCCATTAGAAATTGTGAGAATGTCCATCCTGCTATTTAAGAAGCCTTTCATTTACACAGTTCCCCTTTGCTTTCTAAGGCCTTTTTTTCAGACATGCAGGTTAGGTTTGAATTTCTGAAATCTCACTTTTTACCAATATCTGTATTTTCCTTAGGCTTCCCTTGAGTACATTTTTGTCTGGGAAAAGAAACCATATTGATTGATTGATTGATTGATTGCATGAGTACATTTGAAAGCCTTTTGACCGAGTCATTATTTTTTGAGTTTCTGTTACCATTTTATCTCTGCACTTTGGCATGTTGGTCTTTAGCCCTCTTAAATCTTCACAGCACACTGCCTCCCAGCCTTCTCATATTCTCTCTTTCTTCATCTGTCTTCCTTGTCATCCTTTATTTTTCCTTGTCTCTTGTTTTATAAAGAGCTTGACTTGTTTAATCCAGGATTTTTTTTTCTTTCTCTACTCTCTTCTTTTTGGAGATTGAGCTCAGACTGCCATATATTTGACAAATTGGGTCCTACTGCCGTTTGGTCATTCTGTTGAGTTATTTTAGGGTGCACGTGTGCACGCGTGTGTGTGCGCATACGCTTGCATTATGTATGTGTGCATTCATGTTTTGTTAGTTAAACTGAAAGCACTTTCAGATGGATATTCACTACCCTTCTGTAGTTTTAATTTTAATCTAAAACTTAGGGGTGTAATGCCTGGGTGTTGGCTGTATTTTTTTGTATTAATTTTCTGTGGTTTTCTTCTTTGAAGATTTTAGAACTCCTAAACAGCAGAATCTTCCGATCCAGGATTGGGCATAAGAAAGCCGTACGGCATATCCAGTTCACAGCCAATGAGAATACTCTTATTTCAAGCTCTGATGATTCTGCAATTCAGGTAAGAGGGAGAATGAACCCCTAACATATATAATAATGAATATGAGCAATTTGATTATAGCTCAAATCTGGTGTACGTTTTAAAGATTTTAAAAGATTATATAATCTTTTAAAGATTTTAAAAGATTATATAATCTTTTAAAGATTTTTAAAGATTATACCACTTTGGGCAGGCATTCATATTATGCACATGGGTTTAGATGAAGCTTATTCTTGTTTCATATTTTCCTGTGGGTGAGGCAGGCAATTTGATTTAAAACCTTCTCCTGGAGGTTATTTATTTTAAAAACCAAGGGTTCACTTGTATTCTTCCATCTCCCTTGGTATTTGGATTTGTATCAAGTATTTTTGTCACATTGATGTAATTTCTCCTTATTTTTCTTTATAGTAGTAAAATCTGATTAAAGTAATTTCATTCTTTCCTTTCGAGAATAAAATATCTATCACATAGAAGAAATCCTGTGAAAAAAAGAATAGTTAACCTTAATACAGGAATGTGCATATAGGCACTAAGCTTAAATAAATATTATTTATTTAAAATAAATATGTAAAATATATAAATAAATTATATTCTTTACAATTTATTTTATTTTTTTCAACGTTCCAATGCACATAATTCTAAAATGCAGATTGCTCATTATGAAAAATAAGCCCCGATTTCTCATTCTTTGGAAGCCACCATTTTTATCTTTCAGATGTTTCTTTTGATGTTTACCTTCATGCCCCCATATGGCATGCTCATAGTGCTAATTTTTTATTTTTCTATTAGAGTTATTTTCTACTGACTTCCTTCCCTGTAGTAAGATGAGGCCTTTGCTCTCTTTCACCTCCCAATCTGTCATATCTTTACCATATATGCACCCATGCATGCTCACACACCTGTTTATCAACCCCTATCACTTCAGTAAAATTATAACAAATTAGGTCATTAGTGTCATTATTATAACTAAGTAGATGCTGTTTACAGCTAACCATGGATTGTACTGTAAATGTTTTTCCTGCCTTAATGAAATTTAGGAATATTCTCTTTTCATACTAAGTTTGGCTGCGTAGAGTTGGAAATTATTTTATCCTAAGACTCTGAAGACATTGCTACAGTTTACTTTAAGTTCCAAAGTTCATGTTGAGAAGTCTGAAGTCATTCTGATTCCTAATCTTCCTTTCTGGAAGATTTTAGGATCTTCTCTTTGTCCCTAGAATTTTGAAATTTCATGATGGTGTGCCTTAGTGTAGGTTTGTTTTTATCCATTGTTATAAATATTCAATATTACTTCTCAGTTTGGAAGTTTCTAATTTTCAGTTCAGGGAAGTTTTCTTGAATTTTCACTTTCCTGCTGTTCTCTACTTCTGGGTTCCATTTTCTTGTTTCTGCTAAGTCAGTTACTATATTAGTTTCATAGGGCTGCTGTAACAAAGTACCACACACTTAGTGGTTCAAAGCAACAGGAATGAGTACAAATATAAGAATGTTCTTCCATGAACAAATGAACATCACTATTAATTGCAAGGTGTTAATAATAGGGTGGTATATGGGAAAAATACACATAATGCAAACTATGGGCTATATTAACAGTAATATTTTAATATTCTTTCATCAGTTATAACAAAAGTTCCACACCAGTGCTAAGTATCAATCAATAATAGGGGTAAATAAGGGGTATGGGGTTTTACTTTTTGGAGCAATGAAAATGTTCTAACGGAGTGGGTATAGCTCAGTGGTTGAGCACCTGTTTTGCATGTATGAGGTCCTGGGTTCAATCCCCAGTACCTCCTAAAAAAAAAAAGCTCTAAAATTGTGGTGATGAATGTACAACTCGTGATTATATTGAGAGCCATTGATTGTGTACTTTGAATGGATTGTATGGTATCTGAATAAAACTGCTTTTTTCCCTCCCCAAAACAAATAAGAATGTATTCTCTTACAGTCTGGAAGCTATCAGAGTTCTCTAGCAGGAATTAAGGTGTAGGCAAGGCCATGTTTTCCCCAATGGCTAGCATTGGGTGGTGGCTGGCAATCCTTGGCATTCCATGGCTTGTAGCTGCATAACTCCAGCTCTGTCTCTGCCTTCTCCCCTGTGTGTCTCTTTTCCTTGTCTTTTCTCTTCTTATAAGTATACCAGTCCTATTAGATTAGGGCCCACCCAAATTCAGTATGATATCATCCTAAGTTGATAACGTCTACAAAGACCCTATTTCCAAAAATAAGATGACATCCAGAGATACTGGGGGTTAGGATTTCAACATATTCTTTTGGAAGACAAAATTCAATCCACAACAGTTATATTATGTATAACAGTATCCTGCTTTACAGCCCCCAACATTTTGTAGCTGTTATCCCCTTTTCCTTTCTCTTAACCTGTAATTTTAATAGGGTTTAGAAGGGAAAGAATTGAGCTCATGTGTTCATCAGAAGTCACTATATATTCTTAGATTTAGTATATATATTTCTTAATAGTGACAAAATTTAATGAACTATGCTATTAAAAGTGTTTTGGAAAAATATTTTTTTGTTAGTATAAAATAGTCTCAGTCTGTGTGAGTCCTATGAAGGTGTATGATTGGAACAAAATTTGGCTTCAGTACAGAAATTTATTTATTATGGCTTCCTACAATACTGGTTTATTAAGCTGTGAAACTCAGTGTAATATCTACCTTTCTTCCTCTCCAGATGTCTTTGAAATGGGTAAAACTAAACTACATCTGATGGAATCCTGCTGAGACATTGTATACTGTATTGCCTTTCTATCAAAAGCTAAATTCATAAGGTTTATGACTAGCTTGAAGATCAGATATTTTCAGCCAGAGGGAGAAATAAGTTTTAGAAATATTTTTAGAATAGATGTTAGATTATTTTTAGAAATATAAGTTGTCTTCCATTCTCTTTATCTAGTCTGCTCAGAATACTTTTTTACATTTAAAATGTTTTAATGAGTATGCATTTATGTAACAAAACTCTTGGTAGATATTTTCAAGTAATGACTGGTTGGATTTGTGTTTTAGTTTTAGTTTAGATGGAGGTTTGTTTTAATAACCCTAGTATCCCCAGTGTCTGGAATGTAGTAAGGTTCAGTAAATCTTTGTTAAACTGAACTACAGTTATTGCCCAAATTTGAAGAATAAACTGACCCAATTATAGCACCTAGAGCTGTGAAAATTGAGATGCATCTCAGTAGTTTTTGATCTTTTACCTTGAGGTAAATAAAGCCTAAGTAGTAGCCATGTTCACCTGGGCCAAGGGATAAGAATATATTGGTTCTTGTAGGTATAAGAAGATTCTGTAGCATTTTAAAAATATAAATTTTATTATTTATAAGCTGAAGAAATTCTACTGTATATGTACATTTCAAGAATTGTACCTGAAGGTAGATATCCCCATACTCAACCTTAATACATACTAATGCTGGTAGAAGTTTAGCTAGCATCATAAGGTCATTCAATTAGCAGAGTTGAGTCAAACAAACAAACAAAAAACTATCCTGGCTTTCACTGCTTTATCAGAAAGCTTCTGTACCAGAATTGCTATTCTTAAGCTCCCTTCAGTGATTGTCAAATTCTTTGTTACGTCTGCTCAGTAAGTCTCTGACTTCCTGATGTGGAGGGCAGCAGTAAGAACCTAAGTCAAGAATGAACACTGAATCAGGCATAGCTAGGATTGGCAATGTCTGTCAACCAAGAGGAGCTGTTAATGGTAGCTCCTGGTCCTCTAGTCCAGTAGAAACCAGAAAGGAAGAGGAGGGAGCTAGAAAATTCCTAGTGAAAATGGTCCTAGGGTATTTTATGCTTCATCACACAGGGTACCCTTCCTTTCTGGTATAATTTGGGGAGCCAGAAAACTGTTTTTTTTTGCTCTCCCAGAATATCTCTTTAGGTTCTTAAAAGACTGAAATTCCCAATTCATTTCTCTTTAGGATTACTCTTTCTTCCAGCTTCTTTTCTAAGGTCTCCTTGCTCTCATATAGAAAACCTACTCCTAATATCCTGCTTCTGTGAATGAGCACTCTGAGACAGAAAATATTAAGAGATCTGAGAGCCATGGCTTGGGCGGGAAGTGGCTGCTAAACATGGATGATAAAAGAGTAAATAAAGAGGAATAAGATAGTTATCATTTCTTTTACAAGTTTGCCTAAACCTGATAGCAAAAGACTTAAAGACATTTCTACTGTTTAACAACCTTTGCCAATCAAAAACTAGACAGAGAATGTTACTAATGTGCATACCTTCAGTGGTAGATGATTTTTCTACATCTTTTTTTTAAAAAAACAATTTATTTGTTTTTCTCTGTGGTAAAATACACATAACATAAAAATCATTTTAACCATTTCAAGTGAACAGTTCTTTGACATTAAGTACATTGACAGTACCGTGTAACTTTCACCACTATTTCCAGACTATTTTCATCATTCCAAATAAAAACTCCTCATTTAGTAATGAATTTATTCTTTTACATGTGGATTTCCAGTTGTCCTAGTACCATTTGTTGAAGAGACTAGTATTTCCCCATTGGATGGACTTGGCACCCTTGTCAAAAATCAACTAAGCTGTAATGTGGCTTTTATCTTTGGACTCTCAATTTGATTCCATGATCTATATGTCTATCCTTAGGCCAGTACTACACTATTTTAATTACTTAGCTTTGTAGTAAGTTGTCAAAATTCCAGCAGCCTTTTTTGCAGAAATGGAAAAACTGATCCTCAAATTCATATGGAATTGCAAGGAGCCCTGAATAGCCAAACAATCTTTTTTTTTTTTAAAGCAGTTTTATTTATTTATTTATTTATTTTTATTTTTATTTTTTTTTTAAGATTTATTTATTTATTTATTTATTCCCCCCTTGCTGCTTGTGTTTGCTGTGTCCATTCACTGTGTGTGTTTTTTTTCTGTGTCTGCTTATCTCCCCCTTGCTGTGAGGTTCTGCTGCATCAGCCCACCACGCTGCGCGGGCCGGCCTGCCCTCGCCGGCCTGCCCTCACAAGGAGGCCCCGGGAAGGGAACCCGGGGTCTCCCACATGGTAAACGGGAGCTCTATCGATTGAGCCACACCCACTTCCTGCTGTGAGGTCTTGCTGCATCAGCCCACCACGCTGTGCGGGTGGGCCTGCCCTCACAAGGAGGCCCTGGGATGCGAACCCCGGGCCTCCCATATGGTAAACGGGAGCTCTATCGATTGAGCCACACCCGCTTCCCTAAAGCAGTTTTTTTGACATATATTCACATACCATACACTGTCTGAAATGTACAATCAATAGCTTTTAGTATAATCACAGTGTTGTGCATTATTTTCTTCATATTTTTATTCCTCACGTTAAAAAATAGAGGGAAATTCTGTTGGAAACTGCCTGATTGAACTACAGCTCAGAGGTTCAGTTTTATGGAGCTGTCTAGGCTGTTTCTTTGAATACCATTCTGACCTTTTTTCCCACTGTTCCTCCTTGCATAGCCCAAGTTCCAGCCAAATTGAACTCTCATCAGGCCCCTGTGCTATTTTTCTTGCTTTCCTGCTCCTGGGCATTCATTCTGGTTGAAATGTTTTTCTCTGCTGTTTTCTGAATCACACTTCCAAACCATTTCTGAAGCCTGCTTTGAATACATTGTTTCCCTGAAGTCGTCTTTAAGGAATCATTCGAGTTCCAGGGAACTTTTATCTCTATTATTATATCTTTCGTAGGTTTCTTTCTTTCTTTTTTTTTTTGAACGACATATTTCCTCTGCTAGACTCTTAGGTTTCTTTATGTTCTTTATGCTAGATCCTTGTTTGATTTGTATTTGCCTTATGTATATGTTCTAGATAAACGTTTGTTATATAAATTAATTTGAAGTTAACAATTAATAAGGATTGTGTTAAATCTGTAATCCAATCTATGAACATGGAATATTCTTCCTTTTATTTAGGTCTTCTTTGATTTCCTTTAACAATGTTGTATAGTTTTCGGTGTACAAGTCCTTTACTCTTTATTTAAGTTTATTTGTAGGTATTTGATTATTTTCGTTGCTATTGTAAGTGGAATTTTTTTCTTGATTTCCTTCAGATTGCTCATCGTTGTACAGAAATGCTACTGATTTTTACATGTTTATCTTACATCCTGTCACTTTAGTGAACTTGTTTATCAGCTCTAGAAGCTTTGGTGTAGATTTCTCAGGGCTTTCTATGTATAGGATCATGCAAATAGTGAAATTTTTACTTCTTCCTTTCCAATTTGGATGCCTTTATTTTTATTTTTTTATTTATTTTTATTTTTGGATGCCTTTTATATCTTTTTCTTGCCTAAATGCTTGAGGAAGTACTTCTAACACAATGTTAAATAAGAACAGTGACAGTGACAATACTTGTCTTGTTCCAGATCTTAGAGGGAAAGCTTTTAGCATTTCACCATCGAATATGATGTTAGCTGTGGGTTTTTCATATATACCCTTTATCATGTTGAGGAAATTTCCTTCTATTCCTATCTTTTGAATACTTATTTATCAAGCAATGTTGATTTAACACAATCCCAATAAAAATTACAACAGCAGTTTTTCTTGAATTGAAAAAACTAATTATGAAATTTATTTGGAAGGGCAAAGGGCCCTGAATAGCCAAAAACATATTGAAAAAGAAAAATGAAATTAGAGGAATCATACTACCTGACTTTAAAACATACTACAGGGAGCGGATGTGGCTTAAGCAGTTGAGCACCTGCTTCCCACTTGGGAGAGCCCAGTTCAATCCCTGGCCCTGGTACCTCAACAAAACCTAAACCAAAACAAACAAGCAAAAAAAAAAAACTTACTACAAAGCTACAGTGGTCAAAACTGCATGGTATTGGCACAAGGATAGACATACTGACCAATGGTACCAAATTGAGAGTTCTGATAGAGATCCTTGCATATACAGTTAACTGATATTCGACAGGGCCATCAAGCCCACTCAACTGGGACCAAATGGCCTCTTAAAAAAATAGTGCTTGAAGAACTGTATATCCATATCCAAAAGAATGAGAGAGGATCATCATCTCACACCCTATACAAAAATTAACTCAAGATTGATCAAAGATCTGAATGTAAGAGCCAAGACCATAAAGCTCCTAGAAGATAATGTAGGGAAGCATCTGGGAGATCTTGTAGTAGAAAATGGTTTCATAAACTTTATACCCAAAGCACAAGCAACAAAAGAAAAAATAGATAAATGGGACCTCGTCAAAATTAAAAACCTTTGCTCTTCAAAGGAGTTTGTCAAGAAAGTAAAAAGGTAGCCTACTCAATGGGAGAAAATATTTGGGAACCATCTGTCAGATAAGGGCCTAATAGCCAGCATATCTAAAGAAATCCTACATTTCAAAAATAAAAAGACAACCCATTTAAAAAATGGGCAAAAGATTTGAATAGACACTTCTCCAAAGAAGAAATACAAAAGGCTAAAGAAAAGCACATGAAAAGATGCTCAACATCACTGGCTATTAGGGAAATGCAAATCAAAACTACAATGAGATATCATCTTACATCCATTAGACTGGTGGCTATTAAAAAAACAGAGGACTACAAGTGTTGGAGAGGATGTGGGGGAAAGGGAACACTTATCCACTGCTGGTGGGAATGTGGAATGGTGCAGCCATTGTGGAGGGCAGTTTGGCAGTTCCTCAGGAAGCTTAACTATAGAACTGCCATATGATCTAGCAATCCCACTTCTGGGTATATACCTAGAAGAATTGAAAGCAGGGTCACGAACATATATATGCACACCAATGTTCATAGCAGCATTATTTACTATTGCCAAAAGTTGGAAGCAACCCAGGTGTCCATCAACAGATGAATGGATAAGCAAATTGTGTTATATACATACAATGGAATGGAATATTACTCAGCTATAAGAAAGAATGCAGGGTAGCAAATGTGGCTCAAATGATTGGGCTCTCGTCTACTATATGGGAGGTCCAGGGTTTGATTCCTGGGGCCTCCTGGTGAAGGCAAGCTGGTCTATGCAGCAGCGAGCTGGCTCGCATGGAGAGCTGGCGCAGCAAGATGACTGAACAAAAAGACACACAGAGGAGAGACAATAAGAGACACAGCAGACCAAGGAGCTGAGGTGGTGCAAAAGATTGAGTGCCTCTCTCCCACTCTGGAAGGTCCTAGGATCGGTTCCCAGTGCTGTCCAAAGAGAAGACAAGCAGACACAGAAGAATACAACAGCGAATTGACACAGCAGACAGCAAGCACAAAAACAATGGGGGAGGGGAGTAATTAATAAATAATTTTTTAAAAAAATGTTAAAAGAATGCAGTATTAACACACGGGATAACATGGATGACTCTTGAAGACCTTAGTTTGAGCAAAGCAAGCCAGGCACTGAAGGACAAATATTACATGACCTCACTGATATGACTTAAGCAAGTTGAGCAGATTCACATAGCTAGAGTCTGTAAGATAGGTTAACAGGAGACAGAAAGGGAGTAGAGGGTGGTGAGCTGATGCTCAATATGGGCAAAATCTATGATGAGGTGGAAGGGTATGGTTGAGCAGTGGGTGGGTATGATAGTGATGCAGGAATGTAAGGGGGAGTAGGGTGGGGGGTTGGGTTGGGCTATCTGTAGAACTGAGGGGAGGGTTGGAGGAAGAAACAGGTGAACTCTGGGAATTTGCAGGTCTTTGGTTATACCTACAATGGTAGGAATTTTGTTTTGGCAAATATAGCATAGTGTAGGGCATTGGAGTAGGGGAATATGTGGGATAGGATGCACCTGTGGCATGTCTCTATGGAATATGAAAGTGTTTATTTTATCATAGTGTGTTATCTCAGTGGGTGGAGACCCACATAATTAACAAGAAAATATCAGACTCCCATCCTGGGGAGTCCTGCTGTTCTCTCAAAAATATCGGCAGTGCCTGATAAAATATGTCACACCTTCAATATTATTGCATCTAACTATGGACCTTATTCTTCAAAAATTGAAACTTAGTGGTTACCATAGGTTCTGGGGGGTGGGGGGGGGTGGGGTGGAGCATAGAATAGATGGAACATAGGGCATTGGAATTTTTGTGCATGATCTTGCAATAATGGATACAGGCCATTTTAAATTTTGTCAAAACCTATTTGGTGCAAAATGTAAACCATAATGTAAACCATTGACCATGGTTAGCAGCTATGCTTCAATATTTGTACATCAATTGTAACAAATGTACCATCTACATATAAAATGTTATCAATAGGGGAGAGTGGGAAAGGGGAAGGGCGTTGGGTATATGGGTATCACCTATATTTTCTATGTGACTTTTCTGTAACCTAAAGCTTCTTTGAAGATAAATTGAAAACTGGGAGAACATACAGAAGAAATTGTCACTCTACATAAAAGATAACAGATCTTACAGTGATGAAAGACACAATGCATAAACTTTTATTTTTTAAATTTATTTTTATATTGTTATTTTTTATCATTATTATTTTCTTATTTTATTTATTTATTTTTTTGCTTTGTTTTTGGGGAGGTTTTGGATCACAGAAAGGTCACAACCTTGGCAGGGGAGGATCACTGGTGCGGGGTGTCAGTGATGGGGAGATATGTGGAGAGGGGTACACCTGGAACATGCCTCTAAGGCATATGAATATGTTCAAGTGTTCATGGGGTGTTGTTTTGGTGGGTGGAGACCTGAAACAATAATGGAAAGAATATTGAATTCCCATCCTTGGGAGTCTTGCTACATTCTCTTATAGAGCGGCAAGAATCCCGAGTACACGGGCAGTGCCTAGTGAAGGAGGACCAACCATTAAACCAGGCCTTTGATATTGATGATTGTACTTATGAACCTTTTCTTGTGAAATTGAAACTTAGCCTGGTATTATATATTGCCTAAGAGTCACCTCCACAAAGCTTCCTGGTTGCTCAAATGTGGTCTCTCTTTAAACCAAACTCAGCATATAGACACACTACCTTTGCTTCTTGTGGGACATGACTTCTGGGAATAAGCCTCCCTGGCACTGAGGGATTATCATCAAGTGCCCACTAGTGATGCATCTAGAAAAAGAACTAGACCAAAAGGGGAAAATATTAAATACAAGTGAGTTTTTATGGCTAAGAGATTTCAAAGTGAGTCAGGAGGTCATTCCAGAGGTTACGCTTATGCATGTCTCAGCAGGATCTCATTGACTGCACAGTAAACAGTTCCTCAAACAGTGGGGCTCCTGGAGGCTCTAGAGACATCTAGACCGTATAAGCAGGGCAGACAATTTCAGGAATTCAGCACCCTGTCAGTGGGCCTTACTTTGGAATTTATGTTCCCCAATGTAACAGAGTTAGACTCATTTATTTATTTATTTAGATTTATTTTATTTATTTCTCCCCACCCCCTCATTGTTTGCACTTGGTGTGTCTGTCTTCCTTGTTTCTTTAGGAGGCACCGGGAGCCGAACCCGGACCTCCATTGTGGGATGGAGGCACCCAATTGCCTGAGCCACCTCCGCCCCCTGCCTTGCTGTGTCTCTCATTGTGTTTTTCCTCCCCATGCCTCTTGTTGTGTCATCTTGTTACGCCAGCTTGCTGTGCCCGCCCGTCGTGCCAGCTCGTTGTCTTCTTTAGGGGGCACCGGCAATCTCTGCTCCCTGCTTTGTTGTGTCTCTCATTATGTCTTTTTCTTCTTGTGTCTCTTGTTGCTCTTGTTGTGTCAGCTTGCTGCACCTGCCCATCGCACCAGCTTGCTGTCTTCTTTAGGAGACACTGGGAACCGAACCTCGGACCTCCCATGTGGTAGGTGGGAATTCAGTTGCCTGAGCCACATCCGCTTCCCATAGATTCATTTATAATTTCCCTATACTTGGCTCTTCTGACCCTTTCGTTTGAACCTATAATTAGCTCTATACTCATTAAATATATGTCCCAGATACTTAAATCTTCTGTCTGTTTATATGCCAGTTGAGCCCTGAATCTCAGCAGAGTTGGAACATCTACTCTCCCGTTCATTTGACTCACCCAGGACAACTAACAAAGGGATGATGATGAACAACACCCATCTCAAAAAACAGTATCTACAACTGCAAGCAGGACAGTTCATCCATCTGCCCCATGGGATCTAAGCCCCGCTCTCAATTAGAAACAGAGTGGACATCACCATCCCCAAATCCTCAAGATTGGGAAATGAACAATAGGCTAAAGTAGACTTATTATTATTTTATTATAGACTTATTATGCAGTGGAAGAATTGTGTTATTGATATAAAGGCAGTGGCTGTCAGAGGTTCTGAGGGGAGGGAGAAGGAAGAATAGGTGTAACATGGGGGCAGTTTTGGGACATTGGAATGGTCCTGCATGACATTGCCATGATGGATGCAGTCCATTATACGTTTTGTCAAAATCTATAAAATTGTGCAGGGCAAAGTGTAAACTATAATGTAAACTATAGTCCATGGCTAGTAGCAGTGCTTCAATATGTGTTCAAGGGGGTGGGATTTATAGGAATCCTCTATTTTCTTTTTTTGTAGATTTATTTCTCCCCTCCCTCTTCATTTGTGCTCGCTGTGTTTGTTGGTTGTGTGCCTGTCTTCCTTTTAGGAGGCACCAGGAACTGAACCTGGGGCCTCCCATGTTTGAGGGAGGCGCCTAATCACTTGAGCCACCTCCGCTTCCTGCTTTTTTGTCTCTCATTATGTTTTCCTCCTTGTATCTCTTGTTGCATCAGCTTGCTGTGCCAGCCTGTCGCGTTAACTCTCTGTCTTGCTTGTCTTCTTTAGGAGGCATCAGGAACCGAATCCAGGACATCCCATGTGATAGGAAGGAGCTCAGTCACTTGAACCACATCCACTTCCCAGTCCTCTATATTTTTTATGTAACTTTTATCTAATCAAAAGCTTCTTTAAAAATAAAAAGATATTTTAAAAATATAAAAAAAAAAATAAGGGCTCTAAATACAGCTGCTTTGATTTTGTTAAGAGATGTTTTTGATATGGCCTATGGTATAGTAATAAATTCCTGTTCCATTCACCTTTATGCCTGCGATATGTCTGTGAATGACATTTTGTGTCAGTTCTTATTATTTCAATTCTCCCTCCTCCCTTCATGCCTGAGGAGATTTTCCTGGAACTCAATGTGACAAATAATGCGCTATAGCTACTTCTCTCATATAGAAGAATGCTTTCGGGGATTACTAAGATCTCTGAAACTTGGAAATTCCATGACTTTGAAACTGCTTTGGCTAGCCGTCCTTCCTGGGCAATAGGGCTAGCTTCATTGTAGCCAGGATCTGCAGACTTGCCCAGCTTGTAGGGTTCAGAAAACTGTGAATATGTAATTGGGATAATTTTCTCTGGAAAATTTAATCAGATGGTAAGCTTACTGGCATATTGTGGCTTTTCTCTATCTTCTGGTATAATTAACTGTTCTCCAAGCAACTAGGAAAACAAATTTTATTTAGGAGGAAAAGTATTTTGTTTTGCTTCTTTAGTCAAGTTAATTAACCCTAACTTTTCTCTTCCCTGTAAAATGTGGGCATTATATTCTTCCCTGTTACTCTTCTTGTTTTACTGAAATGTCATGAGGATAAAGACTCTAAACAAGAGAGAGCACACTTCCCTAGCCCCATGCCTCCATAGGATATTATGGGAAGGAGTTATAACAGACTTATTTCTTTGATATTCAGGTATGGAATTGGCAGTCAGAGGAGTATGTCTTTCTGCAAGCCCATCAGGAAACAGTGAAAGACTTTAGGCTGTTGAAAAATTCAAGACTGCTTTCTTGGTCTTTTGATGGAACAGTGAAGGTAATTTGAAGCATGGGTTTGTTTTTTAAAAAGTATTCTAATACTTTTTTAAAAAAAGTATTTGAGTGGATTATATTGTGTTAGCCAAAAGCAAAATGGGTGTTAAGTAACTACTTAGCTTTTTTATTTTTATTTTTTCATGCCTCTTTTCTGTGTACTGCAGTCACCTCTATCAGCTGCTTATGAGCATTTATACTGAAGGGCACCAAAAGGAAAGAGGTCTGAATAACCAATTTGCTAAACCTCTTGTGTTATAGATCTGACTCGTAGGCGATCCTGTTAAGAAATACAAAATATTCTTACAAATGTTAACATTCGAGTTTTTTTGTTGTTGTTGTTTTGTTTTAAGGTATGGAATGTTATTACTGGAAGAATAGAAAAAGACTTTGTCTGTCACCAGGATGCAGTACTTTCTTGTGATATTTCTCCTGATGCTACCAAGTTTTCATCTACCTCTGCTGACAAGACTGCAAAGGTAGGTCAATCAATTAAATTGGGCATTCAAAAACTTTGGTATATTGATTATATATTGAGTCCAAATAATGTGTAAAGAAGAGCATAACAGTTTTTTTCTACATGTCTGTTTCCTATTCTGTTAGCTTTTGGAGTATGTCCATTGGCATTATGTAGATGTTGAATAGATTGAGTGAACGACATTGAGGACTTCAGATTTCTCCCTTTCTGATTATTTTTTTCTTTTACTAATCTAATACAATCTCTACTGCATATTATAGGCAATGCAAATCATTGAAAGGGATTTAAATTTAATTGCACCCCATAGTAAATTCTTATATCTCTGATGTAAGTTGAGGCTTTTGAAAATCACATTCCAGTGAAATGATGCTACTTGCTGCTTCTCCATCTCTATTACTGATATCACTGACTACCCTTCTTTCCAAACTACAAACCTTGGGACTGTCTGAGACTCTATCCTTTCTTTCATGTTCTGTTGATTACTCTTCAATGCCTCTTTTTTTTTTTAAAAAAACAATTTATTGAAGTATATCATTCATATATGAACATACACAAACAAGTGTTCAGTAAACATTGTGAACTTACAAAACATGCATAACATCATACAGGGCTCCCACACATCACCCCACCACAAATACTTTGCATTGTTGTGAAACATTTGTTAACAAATTATGAAAGAGCATCATCAAAGTATTACTATTAACTATAGTCTGTATCTTACTCCCCTATATATATTTTTTGAGGATTTATTTATTTATATTCATTTTTACCCCCCTACCCCCCGTTTTTGCTGTTTTTGTGTTTATTTGCTGGGCAACTCTCTGTTCATTTCCTGCCCTCTCTTCTCTTCCTTCTCCTCCTGTCTTCACTGGGATTTGATCCTCAGAACCTCCGATGTGGGAAAGAGGTGTCCTACCACCTGCGCCACCTTAGTTCCTGTTTTTTTGGCATGCCCCGTCTTGGTTCTCCCTCGTGTCACTCTCCTGTTACGTCATCATCTTGCTGCATAGCTCGCGGGGCCTGACCGCGCACCCGCGCACAGGACCAGATGGCGCACCCATGGGTGGGGCCTGGGGAGCTCACCCGCTCACGGGGCCTGGTGACACACCCACGCACAGGGCTTGACAGTGCACCCGCTTGCGGGGCCTGGCAGCGCACCTGTGCATGGGGCCTGGGGGGCTCACCCGCTCGTGCGGTCGTGTGCCTTCTATTTTTTTCTTTTTTAAAATTTTTACCAGGAGTTCCTGGGGATTGAACCCTGATCCCTCCATATGGGAGATGAACGCCCAACCATTTGAGCCACATCCGCCCCCCTGCTATATCTCTTAAGGTGGACCAAAGAGACCTAGAGTTACAGTCATTTCCCATACAGGATGGCTATATAGTAAATCAGGCTTAGTTTATCATCAGCATTCTAAAAACCAGTAGGAAAAACTAAAAACTAGGGAGAAAAACTAGGTCTGGGGACACATGCATGGTTTCTAATATAGCGAATGTTTAGCCTACCCTGATTATCACAAAATCAGGACAGCGAGAATATTTGCATTTCAGTGTCTCTTGAATCTCTCTTCCCTCCGTGTCCCCTCTCTTAAAAGCAGACCATCTCCTCTTTTCCTCTTTTCTGGTGTACTGTCCCCACATTTTTCCTGTCACAAGTTTGTGTCTCCTCCAGTTTATCTTCCATACTGCTGCCAGGGTTCCCTGCTGAAAAACCCTGTTACCTGAAGGTTTATAAGCCAAACTCCTTAGCCCATTACCTTCTCTTTATGCAACATTGATTTCTCAGTGTGTAGGCTACCTCCTACCTTCTTTTTTGTACATGCTATTAACATTGGCCTGACAAAAGTTCCTACTCCCTTGTTACCTCAAAGAATTATGTCTCATCCTTTTATTTATTTATTTATTATTTTTTTTAAAGATTTATTTATTTTATTTTATTTATCCCCCCCTCTTGCTGCTTGTGCTGCTGTGTCCATTCGCTGCGTGTCTTCTCTGTGTCTGCTTATCTCCCCCTTGCTGTGAGGTCTTGCCGCATCAGCCCACGGCGCCGCGCGAGCCGGCCTGCCCTCACAGGGAGGCGCCGGGAAGCGAACCCGGGGCCTCTCATATGGTAAACGGGTGCTCTATCCATTGCGCCACACCCGCTTCCTGCCATGAGGTTGCTGCATTAGCCCACCGCACCGCTCAGGCCGGCGTGCCCTCACAAGGAGGCCTCGGGATGCGAACCCGGGCCTCCCATCTGGTAAACGGGGGCTCTATCCACTGAGCCACACCTGCTTCCCTCATCCTTTTAGATCTAGATCTGATGTCAGCTCTGCAGCAAAACCTTCTATGACCCCTAGACAGGGTTAGCTGCTTTAC
The DNA here is from genome assembly GCA_029593785.1 of Cabassous unicinctus. Classification (NCBI taxonomy): domain Eukaryota; kingdom Metazoa; phylum Chordata; class Mammalia; order Cingulata; family Chlamyphoridae; genus Cabassous; species Cabassous unicinctus. Next base: position 9,969 of record JAQZBX010022929.1, on the reverse strand, counting down.
CTTCATTATTCCCATTACATTTCATTCATGCTTGTTAGAGTATTTACTTCATACAACTGTTCACTTATCTGTTCATGAGCCTATCTTCTTGATTAAACCATAAACTTTCCAAGGATAGGGACTGTGTTCCACAGCTCCTAGTTCACAGTGCCTGGTACATAGCAGTTTTTGATCTATGCTTGTTAAGTGTGATAACAGAACCTTGAGGAAGAATATTGAAAAGAAAATGATGCCATGTGGTCTTGAATATAGTAGGATGGTGTAGGGACTAACTTTTAAAGAGTACTTGCTGTGTGCTACGCCCTGTGCTAGTAATTTCACTCTCAATTATTTCATTTAATCTTCCCACTGTAAGTAAGTACTATTGTCCCATTTTATAGATACGGAAACTGAAGCTAAAGAAGTTTATGTGATATGACCTACACACAAGGAACTAAATAGTAGGGCTTGAACTCACACTCAGGTCTGTTTCACTCCACAGACTGCTAACTGATTTGTTCTTCCTTCCAAGTGTCAAGTTAATATGGAAGCAGCAAGTTTGGTCTTTGAGCTAAAGTTAACTTGAGTAATTAAAGGGAAACTCTGAAAAATTAACAAGGTTTCAAATTGGAATGTGAACATCTCATGAAAGTTTATGAACCATCAAATGCTGGAAGTTCTGTGGGGTTGAATTTTTGGCTAAAGAGCACTTGAGGCAGGGTTTGCAAATGCTTTTTTTTCAGTGCGTTTACTATTTCTAAACAGTCCTAATTGTCTTCCAGATTTGGAGTTTTGAACTTCTTTCCCCTCTTCATGAATTGAGGGGCCACAAAGGCTGTGTGCGCTGCTCTGTTTTCTCTGTGGACGGTACCCTACTGGCGACTGGAGATGATAATGGAGAAATCAGGGTATGGTGTTTGCTGACATGAAAATACTGTTTTTACTATAGCTTAGGCTAGCATTCTTTACCACATTGGGGATGTTTGTTAATGTGACAGAGAAGCACAGTCCCTGGGGTTCTTGTTAGATAAGGCATTCTTTGTTTTGTTTCTCAAAGTGTACGTTATATTCATAGCTGCATTCCACTGCAGAAAAGAATTCATTTTAGAGTTGGAGTGAAGCAGATCCCCTTACATGTGAGGAGGCAAATGTCCTAGTTATTTGCAGTTGATTATCTGCTGTTAGCTTAGAGAATGGTTTATCTTAATTCTTGGACTTGAACCAAAGGTTGTTTTTAGTGGCAGAATTTCAGGAAAATAATTTTATAAATTGTTATTCTAGGTTATAAATGAATGGCAAATTCTACTTTTTCTCAGTGCTGAAAGAAAAGATCTCTTTAACACCATTAGACATCAACATTTATAGTGTGGCTTGTTGCAGTCCTTGTTGGACTGCCTGCTTTTGTTAAACAGTACAGAGGTTCACATTCTCATCATTGGGTGGGTATTGAAGGTGCCTTATGAGGTAGAGTCTGCGCAATATGCCAGCTTTCATTACCCTACAGTGTTTTAGGTAAATATATAAACTGTGCCATTTTTATTTAGAAAACAATCTTTTTAGGAGGCATGCTAAGGCAGTAGAATGCTCTTCTCTTTATGTCCCTTTTAAACATGAGATGTCATACAACATAGAAAGTATTGCTTGTGGGTAGATCAGAAATCATGGAAAAGCCGCTGACTTGATTATGTTGGCAGGATTGGGACATTGCTGGGAAAAGCTTGGGCATTGGGGGTGGCTGCTTTGGTGACCAGTATACATGAGAAGGGTGGTTTTTTGTGTTTGTTTGTTTTTCCCTTTGTATGAAGGAGAATTTAAAATCCAAGGAATAGGAGTTGTCTTAGTTTGCCACAAACTGGTTGGCTTAAATAACAGCAATTTATTGGTTCACAGTTTGGAGGCTAGAAGTCCAAAATCAAGGAATCAGCAGGCCATGTTTCTCCAAAGCCTGTAGTGTTCTGGTGGTAGCTTGCTGGTAGTCAATCTTGCTTCTGTCACAGCTATATGTCTCTTTCTGTCTCCTATGGCTTTTACTTCCATGTCCAAATTTCCTTTGCTTTTAAGGACTCTTGTCATACTGGATTAAGGTCCTCCCTTCCAAAATCAGTGGAAGGGCAGGCATAGGATAGACATTCTCATGCCAGAGGGGAAAAATTGGAAGGAAAACAGGGACCATGGGTCCCAAGCAAGTCCAAAACCCCCAGCAAGGCAAACTCCATTAGATTTCAATCCTGTGGCTCGATACTTATAATGCAGAAGAATGGGAAAGTATGCAGTTTACAGGAATTAGAGGAGTTATTGAATAGGCTTTTCAGAAAAATTAAGATTCTCCAGCTTGAGGACTAAGTCACTAACCTTCTCTATACCAGTCACATAAATACCATGTCAGTTGAAATCCAGGGCTGTTTGGGGAACATTCATTTTGCCCTGAGTTCACATCTCTGGATGAAAGTGTTCCTTTACCGGTTATGAGGCAGTGTTTTATTTTTCTGGAATCCCTGCCGGAAAAAGTATCTCTCTTAAAATTTTGAATTTTATTCAAAGATTTTTTTCCTCATTACATTTTAAAAAATATTTTTCTACCTGATAATTCTGAATGTAGGAAATCTGTTGATTTTTTAATATACGTGTCTTATGACTAGCTATCTTACTGTATTGTAATGAGTTTTTCCATTTGGTTCTCTTGGATTTTCTAGGGACACATTGGCAAATAATTATTTAGATTATTTTCTTTTGCTATTTATGTCTCTATTTCTTTTTCTTATTCTGATGCACATATTTTTTGAAACATGAGAGTACTGCTCCTATCTTAAATGTCATGTTAAATTTTAACATCTGTAGGTGATTGGATTGTTTATAAGAATCAGTAAAATAATCTTAGAATATATATATTTAGAATGTTATAGGGATTTACTATCATTTAAAATATATATGCTTTAGGTATTTTGACTAGTCCACATTCTTGGTGTTAGCTCCTAGTCTAGAATTCTTTGTATTTTTTTTTTTTTTTTTTTTGAGGTAATTTGTTAATCCTTTTTTGTTCCTTGCTTTTCCCATCATTTTCTTTTTTATTAAAATAGAGTCATAGTATCCTAGTCAGTTGCTCTAGTCCTTTTGTTTTATTTTGCTTTTTTTTGAGTATAGTTAATAATTATTGTAAGTAATGAGTACTTATAATTAGTGTTTTTATTTTTAAGAAGGATTTCGAAATGTGTTCCAGATTTATGTATATGTGTTTTATAAATATAAAAATATATACATTATATGAAAATAAATACATATGTATTAAAACTAGAGACAGCTTCTGGGTAACCCTGTTAATGAATCATATATCATGTTTATGTAGATATGGAATGTCTCAGATGGTGCACTTCTTCATTTGTGTACTCCGATTTCAGTAGAAGAAGGAGCTGCTACCCACGGAGGCTGGGTGACCGACCTTCACTTTTCTCCAGATAACAAAATGCTTGTCTCTGCTGGAGGATATCTTAAGGTAAAGAGTTCCTCAAAGATTGTGCAAGAAAAGAACAGCCTTTATAATACTTTGCAAGCTTTCTTCACTTCCTATACCTTGTCTGGGCTTCCTAAAATCCGGCAGAGTAGGAAGGCAGGTATTGTTCTCCCTTTTGTGCAGTGACAGGGATGAGGTCCACAAGGCTACTTTACTTTAGTCAGACCTCTTCGAAGCTTTGGTGACAGTGTTAGGGATGGAAACTAAAGTCTTCCATTCTCAGTTCAGAGCTCTCATATTTAAACTGCCTGTGCAAGATCTCAGATGATCAGAATGATTAGCAAGTGGGATGTTTAACATCATTTTAGTTTCCACTTCACTGAAAAGCTATTTTGTTAACAATATAAAAGAAATGTATTTGTGTACTTCTTTTCTTCAGCAACAACTTCATAATAATAGCAGCTGCAACAGCAGCTTATTGCTTTATAGTGTATGCAGTGCTTTAATTATATCATCTCAGTAGGTCCTCGCAATTTTGTGAAGCTTAAATTTTATTATCATTAGTTTATAGTTAAGGAAATTGATTTCATGGAGGTTGTGACTTTCTTAAAATTATGTAATAAGTAGAAGAGCTAAGATTCAAACCCAGGTCATCTTTCTCCTCAATTTTATCTAGCAGGTTTGCTTATGCAAAGTTATTAATGAATACTAAGGCCAAGGCCTTAAGTATTTTGTGCATTTTTTGGTGATTCCATCTATTTATCCATTCAGTAAGAATGTGCAAGTGCCCCACTGTGTGCTAAGATACTGTGCGTTGTGGCATAATGTGTAAGACTTGGTGCCTGTTCTCAGGGTCCTTACAGTCTATGGGGGAAGCAGACAATTAAAAAAAAAAGTCTCTGAAGTGCAGGAGATGTTCTGGTATATATCTGCATTACGATATTGTAGGTTAGTTTTACTTTTGGGGATTATCAGAGGCTTTATAGGGAGGAAGATGGTTGAGGTGAGTCTTTTGAATAGTGGTTTACTTGTCAGAAGGGTAGGAGATGAAACTCTGTATTACACTGACCACTTGGACATTTTAAAAGATTTTTCATTTAAAATAGATCCCTAATAAGATCTGTTGTTTTACTAAAAACAGTCAGGTGTAGGATATGATTCTGACTGAATCACCTAGTACAGTGTAGGTATTCAAAAATATTTGATGAATGAATTGAAGTGTTTGGTTATATGAGACTCTTGTAATTGCAAATTTACTAAACAAAAATCTAGCTTATAAAAAAGATAAAGTAGAGTGAAATTTGTAGCTTTATGAAAAGAGGTACTTTATGATCCCTTTTTAAGGATGCATTGAAAATACAACTTTGTTTTTGGTCACACCATTTTTCAGTGATTAGCACATCCTGAGACATGATCACTACTTGTACTCCTTTAAGATAAACTATAACTCTTAGTTTGCTCTGAGGATGAAGTTTAGAGGAGAGGCATTGATGTCTTTGCATTGGTAGCTAGGAGTCTTGAGTGATATTAACTGCTAAAAAACTTCCCAGCTTTGATGCTGAGCTTCCAGAGACCACTTCATTGGATTTTCTGGGCCCCATAGAATGCCATCGGCAACTCACCCCTGTAGTATGCCCGTGGTCCATGCCTTTACTTGTTTTCTTGTTTCTTTACTCATTTTCTTGTTTCTTAATAAACTCTTTATTCCTTTGTCTACCCTTAAAAAAAGAAAAGAATGCTATCACTTAATCATAAATCTGGCTTACAAAATATAAAGATCAATGACCAGATTTGCAGAATTCTTAGAGAACCTTGAAATAAAGCAGCAGAATAGATAGTCTTGCTGTAGAGGTTATATCTTAAAGGTGAAAGATCCTGTAGCATATATATTTGGTCTGTATATTTTAGTGACAATCAAACGGCTTTTTCCTCTGGTTTGATTTACTAGCATGGTTAAACTGATTATGATATAGCCCAGCCTGCATCTACCCAGCATGTTAAAGAGACTTTCCAAAAGCACAGAGCAAATTAAAAGTAAAAAGGAAAAGCTGCTCTAGTGTCCAAGAAGATAGGCCTTTTTCAGTTTGTTTACTTTAGAATCCAAGTTGTATAAATTGAATGTCAGTAAGATAAAGTAGGTATCCAGTAGCTAAAATGCTCTTAACCCTCAAAATTATTCCTACTTATAAGTTAAAAAATAATATAATTCAGCTTTTTACCTGCCTTATGCCACAGCATGTATACTGTTAGAATGACAGGCAATCCATATTAATTCGTTCTTATGAAGGGGGAAAGACTGGAATACATGGCGAGAAACTCAAGTTTGTCATTACTTGGAGGCAGTAGAGTTTAATGGTGAGAAACATGGGCCTTGGGGCAGATGGATGGAGTTCAGAGCCTGGCTCTGCCACTCATTAGCTTTGGGACCTTGCACAAGATTTTTTAACCTCCCTATGCTTTTAATTTTCCCATTGGTTAAGTGCATATAATAACTATTTCCTAAGGTTGAACAGGTTAAATGAATTAATACATGCAAAGCACTTATATGTAGTGGCACATAGTATACCATGCTAAGTGTTAGCTATTATTTTAACATTATTTTTTAGCCCATATTTAAACCAGTGGCTCTTTTAGTGTTTCCTGGGGTCTGTTATAAGAAGCAGGTGGAAAAGGTCGTGGTGGCACTGGATTAGGAAGCCAGAAACTCTTCCCTCTCTGCCATCTGCAGGCAGTGTCATCTTGTGTGACAAGGCTTTTCTTCTCTCAGAACTCGTTTCCTTATTTGTAAAATGGGGCAGTTAGACTAGGTGATGTGTAAGGGGCTTTACTCTCTCAGTGATTACCCTACCAACTGAAGACTGAGCCTTCTCTCAGGTTGGTGGAATGTGTCCTCTGTAGTCTTGCTTACATTTTTTATTTTACAAAGCAAGATAGTCAGTTTTGGAAAATCACACGTTTAGTGCATGCTGCTTCAGTGAGGTTTACCAAAGTCCTCAGACTATACCTTTACCAGTTACTCTTACTAATAGTGAACATGAATAGTTGACCTGGTCACATTAGCAAGAAAGAATGCTAGGAATGCCAAGGATACAGAGGTGAGTGACACTATTATTGTGTTCATCATGATACTCAGAATCTTGATGTACCTGAGGCCTTTTCAAAATTGTCTCTTTTGCCCTCATTTTAGCTGTGAGATATATGGGTAAGCTTTATGATCTCTATTTGGTAAAGTAATATAAATATTATAATCTTAACAAATTCATTAATTGGGAGGAATAAGGAAGGACTTGGCCAAAGCACATACTACATTTGAGATGTTCATTGTTCATTTAGTAAATAAATGCTGCTTAGACTATTTTATAAAGAAACTTGGTCATGGGCTCTTGAATCACTGCTGGTGAAAGGGAAGATTAGGTAGAGCATTAGTAGACATTATGGATAATCTTGGATGTCTGTCAGAATACCAGTACCTGTCTGAGAAAGGGACTTTTGGGAGGGGAGAGGGACTTGATAGGAGAGTTCAGTCCAACCACTGCCATATTGGACTCTGTAGCCTTGTGTGTGCAAATCTTAAGTAGATTACAGCTTTCCCCACCATGCTTTGTGGTGGAGTTGGGTGTAGGCATAGCTGTGAAGTGGTCACCAAGGGTAATCAGGAAAGGCTGATCAGGTTGATACTATTATATTGCAGCATTGAAACTTCTGCTTTCTTTTTCTTTGCTTAAGTTTGGGAGTGGGAAGGTGATAAGGCAAAGGATCCGGTTGGCATTTCAGATTGTCACATTAGTCTAATGAGAGTTTATTTTTCTCCTAATAGTGGTGGAACGTTGTCACTGGGGAATCCTCACAGACCTTCTACACAAATGGAACCAATCTTAAGAAAATACATGTGTCCTCTGACTTCAAAACATATGTGACTGTTGATAATCTTGGTATTTTGTATGTTTTACAGATTTTAGAGTAAAAGAGTGAAGGATTAACTTTAAGTTGAACTTTATTAAATTTTGAATTGGCAAAAAATTCTAATGAAACTCTGTATTTCAACTTCCTTTAAAGCTGTGAATTATTTTGCAGTATTTCATTCTTTACAAAAATATTTGTGGTTGGATGAATAATATTAATGTAGCTTTCCCCTCAAATGAACACACCTTTAATATTGTTTTTTGTAATCATCATCATTATTGTTAACAGTTTGTCCTTAAGATGCAAATGACAATGTAAATATGTACCTTAGTATACTCTTGGTAAAATTCTCTCTTGATGCATTCAAATTGGTTGACATAATTAATGAGAATAATTTGAAGGAATTCTATATTTTAATACTATCATTATGCAGGCTGTATCTCAGGGTAGCAGTGGCCTGCTTTTAGAACAACACTTCCCTAAGGGGATATAGTTCTCCCAAATATAATCTTGGAATTTATTTGCACTCCTTAAATTTACTTTAAATATATTGTGTCTGTGTGCATAGTCTACAACATTTCTTTTAGTTGCTCAGTTAGTTAGCCTTGGATTTCAAAAGTTCTTTCTATGAAGCAAAAATAATGTGTGTTGGAGAGAGAATATTATGGCAGCCCTACACCATAAATGGACTCTGGTTGTCAGTGTCTGAGTTGGGGACCATCCTCCTCTCTTTGGTTCTTTACATACCAGACTTCTTACCTGAACTTGACCAATATTAATCTTTGCTTCCCCACCCCCGCCCCCTTTTTTTTCCGCTGTTGTTCCTCAGTTAAATGTTAGTAAGTTAGAATAACTGGGGAGGAGCCAATTTTAATCATAACTTTTAATAATATAATTTTTCTAAAAAATGTGAAATAGTAAGAAGTCATTTTCTTCTTATTTTCCATTTACTTTTAAAGGAATGGCATTTTCAATGCTATTTTTCTTAGTGAATTTCAACAGAGAATTCTCTGTGGTTTTCTACACAGTTCCAGGAGTCATTGTGACTCTGAAAGATGCCAGCTTTAGTCTTCCAACTTTCCTTCCAACTACTCCTTCCTTCTTTCCTTCTTTACATCTCCCCTTTCCTCCCTCCAGGTTGAATCAAGAAAGATAGGTTTTTACAGGGGAAAAGCTCATCAGCCTCAATAACTAGCTATTTTTAACCTCCTGAATTAGAAACTTTAATTGAAAGCTAAATCTAAATATTTTCCCAGAAATAAAGGAAAAGGAGGTAAATTAATAATAAATGTGTGGTTCACATATAAAAAAAGGTAACTAAAATTCAAAAGTTATTGTTTCTGCAACAGGAACTAAATCAAATGAGTATTAGTATTAACAATAAGCAATGAACCTATTTCTGTTTTTGGTGTATTTTAGTAGATGTGTTGGGGGTAGGGGGGAATTGTGACCTCAGATGGAGATTAGATTAGATACTCCCATTTAACATTTGAGGGAACCTAAAATAGAGTGAATAAAAATCTTTTATATTGTTGAGGCTTTTTTAAAAAAAGATGGGTTGAGGAACTGGTTTACAGGCTTACTGTGATTTAAGCAAATGTGACAAGTGAAAATCTAAATTTTATAAAAAGGAATTTCTGTAAGTGATTTGTTCTGCTTTAGAATATCCAAATCATAGTTTGATGTGTATGCAATGTTTAGGAACTCATCTCTTCTGTATCTCAGAGTATAAAATATTAACTGTTGGAATTAAAAGACACTTGATTCTTAAAGTATAACAACAAACAGCAGTTTTTAAAAAACCTTGATTGGCTCTTGTCTTAAAAAGAAATAAAAACAAAACAGGAAGATAGATGGTAACAAAAGGAAAGAAGCAAATCCTAGTATGATAAAGCTGCAAATTGCAGGCAGCTCACGGAGAGGAGAGCTTTGTTTTGTAGCTTGCAGATGAGTGTTTTCAAGCATTTTCTCCTGCTTGTTTTTGCATTGGAAATCACATTTGACTTTGTACATAAATTTTTTTTACATTGTATGTGTCTTGTATGCTTTGGAAATTTTAAGTTTTGTATTTATGATACAGTTTACATGATTTTTTTTTGCCTTGGTATACATTTTAAAAAATGAATTTTAAAAATTGTTTATAAAAATAAAATTTCTGAAATCCATTTGAAAACAATTTTCAAATTGTTTCAGACTCCTTGCTTCTCATTTACCTGTTGATTAGAAGACTAATATGAAAGGTCCTTCAGGCTAAAGCCATTAACCTTTCCCATCTATGCTTTATCAGCTATCTATAAATTCAATTCTATCATAATTTTCTTAGTATCTCCTCAGTGTGTCTCTGTGATGGTTGCTGCCTGGTGTGGCTAGCATGGAGAAGATCCTATAAAGAAGAGAATCCACTTATTCATTCATTCATTTTTCATTCACTCGTCCAACAAATATTTATTGAGGTCTACTATGTGCCTGACGTTTTGTTCTAGGTGATGGAAATACAACAGTGAATTAGAGTCCTTTCCCTCCTGGGGTTGGGGCAGAGGAGGTAGTCAATGAAATAAGAAAAATCTATAGTGTGTTTGGTGGCATGTGCAGACAGGAGGGGGAATAGTTACAGTTTTAGATGGAGTGACTCACTGAGA
>JAQZBX010022928.1:0-22207 GCA_029593785.1 Cabassous unicinctus | reverse complement strand
CCACTGAGCCACACCCGCTTCCCGCAAGCTGTATTTTTGACACCCTTAGGTCAAAGCAGACATGCTTTGGAGCTGTTATCTCAGGCAGAAAGACAGTAATACCACCTGTGGAGAAATGTGGCTAAGGTGCCCTGGGCCTGGCCCCATTCCCATCTCAAACGGTTTGCCTAGTCTCTTCAGAGTTTGATTCCATTTCACTTCTGAACTTCATGTCTCATTCACCCCTCTTCCATCTGCTTACAAATCAACTTCTGATATTCCTAGTTAACCCTGAGGCCTGGTCTTTCATATCTGGTAAAAACAAAAAACAAAAAACAAAAAACAAAACACAACAATTCCTTCTTGCACTTCCTCTCTGCCCTGTGCCTCAGGAGAAGTGGCTGCAGAAGGCTCTGGCAGGAATGCTCTAGGTCAGGCTGCAGCCAGATCTGCCATGTTGTTGACTACATCTTGACCGCAAGTTTATATCTGAACCTAGACCTGCTAAAGCAGCCCCTTTTAAAATCCTCTGGCTTCGTCTCTCCGCACTCTGGGCACCACAACAGAAAGCGGAAGGAAGTGGTGGAGGGAGGAACAAGGCTTAATTAGTGATTCCTGCTTAGACCAAGAAAGTCACACTGTTTGCTTTGGAAGTAGAATGGCCTGAATGCTTTCCCCACTGTTTGCATGAACCTACAAAGCATCTGATCCATCCAATTACACCCCATAGTAAGGGCTAATGGATATTAAAATTACATGGGTCAGGGCTCAAATACAAGGGCAGTTCTCTCCGTTTGAGTTAAATCAAGTATTTACTTTGAGACCAAAAGTACAAATTGCAGGCTGTTGAATCAGCTGGAGTTCTCAAAGTAGAATTTGACCTGAATAGAGATAATTCCATGGAAACACTACTGGAAACCAAAATGCTTATCTAATCTGTAAGTCTGGCAACATGTACAGCATTACTGCTCACTGGTACTGGTGAAAGAGTCTTAACTTTTATGTCTAGAGTAAATTAAGCCAAGAAAAAGAGTACCATTTAGTTCAGAGGAAAGATGTTCATACATTTTACATTTTAAGTTATTCCATTTGAGTGCTTGGAAAATTAAAGGGCCTTCAGCCAAAAACAGCTCTATGTCACTCGGCTATGTGGAGCTTAACTAAAGCTTGGTCTTATCTAACTTCTCAGAAATACACTAACCAGTGATTCAGTATAAGAGTTCCAGAACCAGAGCATGTCTACAAGGGATTAGAGAGAAACCAAAGTGAAGGAAAGCAATTTACTCATAATGGAGAGCATAATGGTTATAGATACCAAGTATGAGAAAGGCCATTCAGATCGTCAAAATGAACTTCACGCTTGCCATCACTGAACACCATTTCCAGTGTGGGCAGGAAAGAGCTCTGTTAACGCCCAGTAATGATGAGAAATGAGGTTCCTCTTGGGATGTCTAAAAGCCCACTTTTCCCAAACAGTTTAAAGACACACACAATTCCAAAAGGGGAGAGAACATATTACTTTTCCCAAAACTACTTATCTTTTTAGCTTTACAAACTGGGTATCCAAATCTAGTGTTATCAGGGTACGCGTTCTGAACAGGCAACTAGCTAGGAACTATCAAGAAAAGCTATAGCTAGAATGCCTTCTAGCTATAGAAGAAGAATATATATACTTTATATATACTTGTGTATGTGTATACACACATAGACACCTAAACGCACAGGTACTCTTCACCCATTGATGTGATGTTTAAAATTATATCCTATTTGAACTTGGTTTCCTTTATCTAAGTCAAATAGGAAATTGATCCATAGAAGGGGACCTTGTTGACCCTGATCAGTCATTTATACCATTGTGGGAAGGAGGTCACTAGCTGCTTTTGAAAGAGCTAATGTGAATCATTGGAAGGGGAAGCTGGAGCATGGGAAATTGGCTCAAGTGTTTACCTGTGGGATGGGAAACGAAAAGAGGGAGGCCAGATAGATGGAAACCTAACTTGACCTTCTGATTAATTCTGACAAAGGTCATCCCTAGGCGCAGAGGAAACAAAAAAATCCAAATATTCAGGAAAAGCTGCAAATCTCTAAACTGCAAAGGAAATATGAACAATTCTCAACACAGTTTGTCAGAGAATTGTTTTTCCTGAGATGACATTTACAGTTTTATTAATATAATAAACAGTTACATAAAATTGGGCCCCAGACTTTTACAGTCACCATGTGTATATATATATACACACATCATTTTCTATTTTGAAATAGCTTAAGACTCATAAGAAGTTGCAAAAATAGTACAGAGAATTTCTGTATATACTTCACCCAGGTTCCTCCAGTAATAATATTCTATATAACTATAATACACTTTCAAAACCAGGAACTTGGCATTGGCACACTACTCTTAACTCAAGTTCAGGCCTATTTTGGATTTTAGCAGTGTTTTGCTTTTGTTTTGTTTTTGTTGTGTAGTTCTATAAAATTTTAGCACATGTACAGGTTAATGTAACCATCATCACATCTAGCATACAGAACTGTTCCATCACCACCAAGAAACTCCCTCGTTTCCACTGAATAGCCACACCCTCCCCCAAACCCTCACCCTTAGTCCTGCCAACCCCCTATGTGCTATCACTATAATTTTGTCACTTCAAGATGTTGTATAAATGGACTCATACAGGATCACATCCTTTGAGATTGGCTTAGCTCACTCAGCATAATGCCCTTGAGATTCATCCAAGCTGTTGACTTTTTCAGCAGCTTGTTCTTTTTTATTTCTGACTAGTATTCCATGGTATGGCTATATCAAAGGTTGCTCATCTATTCACCCATTGAAGGACATTTGGATTATTTCCAGTATGAGGCAATTACATTTCTCAAAGTGCTCCAATAGAGTAGGAGGGCAAAACAGGCAAAAGACAAATGATAAAAGTGATTTTTACAGAGGAAGAGTTGGGTGAGGCAGGTGTTTAAGCCACAGAAATTGAATCGGGAAAATAACCCAATTGACTTTGTGATAGGCAAACTCTGGCAGCAACAATGAAGGGAATGGACTTGAATAGGGAGGGACTGGAGGCAGGGAGGCTAGAAGCAGATGAGATCATCCATGTTAGAGATGATAAGTTCTTTTCCAAGGGAGAGTCCAAAGGGATGGAGATGAGAGGCCAAACATAGAGTGGACTCAACAGAATTCGGTGACAGACTATGATGTGGGAGGTAAAAGAGAGGAAACAGAGCAATGCAAGAGGTCTGCAGCTTAGGAAGTAGGGAGCACAGAGCTGTGTAAGCCAGATGGTTAATTTAGGGAGCAAATTGGAAGGAGATGCCTGGGGCTGGGCAGGAAAATCATATGTCATTTTTGTTATTCTGTGATGTGAAAGATGTCTTTGGGCATACAAGTAGGGCGGTCAGAAGGCAACCGTAAATCTGATGGACACATATTAGACACACAATAAATGTTCGCTGAATGAAATACCAATCTGGAACTCAGAAGAGGACTGGAGAGACAACAGGAATTCAGAGTTGCAAATGTGACCAATAGTGACCCAAGAAGCCTCCTGTCCCAAAACTGTATCTCAAGCCCTCTCTTCTTCCCCTCCACTCTCCCACCTAAAATTTCCTCTCCTCTTTGCTCTAAATATTAGGAAAATATCTGATAGTGCTACCTGAAATACTCAGGACTGATACTCATCATCTGCTTCTTAATTACTTGTATTATTTTTATGTAACTGTACATCTTTACTTTATACTATTATGCTTTTAAATACTAAAAAGAAAATTTTTCTAATCTTTATTTTAATCATACCCCCCTTTTGATGGAGTCATTTCTAACATTAAAAATCCTCTAACAGAAAATAGCAAAATTTTCTCCAGCTCTCTGTCCTGTCAGAAGACACAGTCATCTGTCATCTTTGCTTTAGTGAGCCTGGAATCGGCAATTTATAATTCTTCTTTCTCCTCACTCTTTCTTAGATAGTTCAGATAGAACCAAAAAGGAATAGGGAGTAAAGTTTCCATTAAAAACAAAAATAAATTTTTAAAAAACCTGTTAACCGCCCTGTCACTCAATAGCTGGAGTCAGCAATAAAAGGCATTTTGCATGAAGTTACATATTAACCAGAAGTTTCCAGGGGCCCCCAAAAAACCTTAAAGGCTTTGCCTAATTTTCAACCATATCCTTTTTTATTAATTTTCTTACACTTTCCGTGCACGTCTACAGTGGTGCCTGCATCAGTGAATAACTAATATGCACCTATTAGTCCTTTCAGAGGTGTTGGCCTGAATAAAGCTTTCTTTGGTAGCATTTCAGGTAGCTGTGAGGGAAATCACCTGGAGCAAGGACAAGTCTCTTACCCCACAGCACATTCTGTGGAGGGAAGTGTTTGGGACCCCACACCCAGTCCAGCTCAAGACAGCGGAACCACTCCTGGCAGATGAGAAAAAGAGCCATGCCTCTCCTTCAGATTGTCTGAGGAGACTCTGCCTCCAGTGTCCCTGGCAAGACGGAACCCACCACCCTCTGGCCCACGGCCTCTTTGCTGACTGCCTCAGTCACCTCCAGAGACCGGAAATAGACAGCTGTTTGGAGTTGGGGGCTAATTGACTTGATGATAGAGGGAAAAGAACAGTAGCTGATTCCTCCCCTCTTTTAGGGAAAGACAAGCCAGGAACCACATTTTCTTTTTCTTTTTCTGCCCTCTTTACAAACTCATTGATTAACCAAAGTTAACTTTAGAAATGCTTGCTTTGGCTTCTCCACAAATCACTCACAGAGCTGCTCACCTGTGCCTCATTCTCACACAGCAGCAATATTGCTGCATTCCTTATTAAACTGGTTTAATTTTTATTTGATTACAACTTGAATTTTTGTTTACTTTTGCTGGGTCCCCATTGTTTGCTATTTATATAAGATATTTATATAAGATAGATATATATAGATATATAGCTTTTCAGAAACAGGGAAATTGAGATGGTAAAAAATAAAATAACATCAAAAATGTATTAAAAGTACATATAAAATAAGGAGATACTTCTTTTATACTTTAAGTGAAAAAAAATGCCAAAATTGAAAATTATGTATGTAGCATGAAAACAACTACTTCCTAAATAGAGGAAAAAGGGGTGGGGGGAGGGAAGTGTGCATGGAAAAAAAAGAACTTAATGAAACCTATCAAACAGTGATAGGTGGACTTCAGGTCATTTTTTTCCCTTCTTGCTATGTTTCTCTGATTTTTCCTTTTTCTTTAATGAGCATCTGTTTTCAAAGTTTCTGCCTCCCATTTTCACAGTAAATAATGACACTCATGTGCCCTTTTGACTCTCCTGCAATTTTTTGAAATTGCTCCCTGGTTCCTCCAAAGCTTTATCCTTAGTGTTTCTTGGAAAATGTGGGAAAGCCATGATTTGGATAAGGGCCCAACCCTATGTCCTGTATGCTTCTTTAGTTATGAACTAGGATGGGTGAGAGCATGAGTAACAAGGTAGCTGAAAAACGAGAAAAGTGATTAGTAAAATCAACCTAGATAGCTTCTGTTGCTCAGTTCTCTAAATGCCCCTCCACAGTTTTGCTCCAATTAACATCACCATGTTCTTCCTTTAGGGGTTAATACCACTGAGGTCAGCCCCTGTGCATTCCAAGTTCTCCAAAACAGGCTGCGTTACCTCCTTAGTCCCAGGAGTATACACAGTTCCTTAGCAGATTCCAGAGTCCTTTGGAGTCCAAATGCATTTGCTTTATTGCCCGTTTTCTGCCACTCCCATTGCCTGTGTCTCTTGCTAAAGAAAACATTTCTAGCACATATTTCTAAGAAAAATATTCAGAAAGATATATACAAAGGCTCTAAGGTCAATTTCAATGATTCATCGGTGCGTTCATTGTGTTAGACACTGAACTAGACATAAAAATATAAGAGACAGCTCATGCCTTCAACAAGATCAAGATCTACCAAGGCAGTAGGATGAACAATTACTATATGCTCTGGAAAGGGTTCCTTGAGTAACCTCAAAAGGCTCTAAAAATACATGGAAGGCCTAACTCAGCTGAATTGAGGGCATGGACAGAGAAGGCTTCCCAAGAGGCAGGGTACTAAAGGAAAAATAGGAATTGGGGAATAGAGGGGAACAGAGTAGGCATTCCAAGTATTGAACAGCAAGTCCAAAGGTGGAAATCAAGAGAGGTTCCTTCAGAATGGCCTGACCACAGAACACAAGGAAAGGAGAGGGGAGAGGCACAGCTAGTAGAGAGAGTGGGGGCCTTTCATGCTATTCTAAGTAACAGCAGTGCGCAAAGTACTGCAGGACTTCTATGCAGATAAAAGATGTGATCATTCTGTGATACAATAGTAAAGCTAGAAAGGATCTTACAAAAATTTTGATGCTCCATTTTGCAATGGAGGAAACTGAGGCCCAGAGTGGTTAAGCAACTTATACAATGCCACACAGTTTGTAAAGGGTAGAGTTGAGTCGAGAAGTCTTCAGGAGTCTTTACACGCCATTGCGTCACTCACAAAAGAAATATGACTGATCACAGTCCTATAAGACAACTACATCCTCCAGAGGTTTTCACAGACTTTACATTTGGTTACACACTCATGAGGCAGTTGCAAGTTTGCCATCTCCGAAAGTGAAAGCAGTCTTCACCACTAACGGGTTTCCCAAGTCTTTAGAAAACCCAGCCACTGCCCGAGATCAAAAGAAATAGAAGGACTGGAGAAAAGAATGAAACCATTCTCAGCCAAACAGAAGCCCTGTTCTTGCAGCATCTTCTGCTTCCTGCTTTCTCTCCACATGACTCCAGCCCTTCTCCCTCCCCTCCCCTTTCCTACTTTCCCCATTCTCTGCTGGCCTCCTTTTTCATCCTTTCCCTCCTATCACTCTCAATTTTCCCTGTCCTTTGCCTAAGTGGTAGACAGACATGGTCAAAATGCAGGACAGAGGAGGCCATCAGGGCCATGTGGAGGAAGAGCAGAATGCTGCAACTTCCTTTCTTTTCCCACGTCAAGCTCTGAGCCTGGGAACACCAGCAGTGCTGGGTAACCCTCACAATCGAAGCCTGCTGAATCTCCCAGGCTGAGCAGTTGATCCATTGACGTCCATGATCCTCCCACTAGAGGTGAAAGGCGAACCAAACACTAAGCAGACAAGAATCCCAGCTTCTTCTGGGCCATCTCAGTGGGGTGAGGTGGAGGGAAATGAGGCACTTGGAGGTCAGCCACTTCCAGACGGTCAGGGTCAGGCTGCTGGGCCTTGGCAAGCAGTGCCAGAGAGGTGGAAGCCACTGCCCCGACCTGCGTGGGGCACAGGTGGGTGGGTGGGAGAAAGGCAGGGGTTTATCCCTCTGCTCTTTTGAAGTTGCTTGGCCGCCAAGGGAACGGGGCACTGTGAGCAAGGAGATGACGCTCCTTGAGGGAGTAGTCTGCCTCTGCATGATGTATCGACCTGTGGAAGCCAATCTCACTTGCAGATAAAGCACATTTGTTTTGTCCTGCTTGGAGCTGACAGGAGGCAGTTTGCTGGCGGGATGGTTTCCTGCCTATTCATCCTGCTGCTGGTAAAGCCACCTCTTAGGGGAAGATGTCTAGGTTGCTTCCTCTCCCCTGTGGCTGCTAAGCACCTGCTGGGTGTGCGGAGCTTCTGCCAACTCCAAACGACTCTCCAACCCACAAGGACTTCTCCCAGCAGCCACCTGAGCCTCACGAGGCTTCCGGGTAACAGGCTTGTTGACATGGAGCAAATGACTGATGAGACCAGAGGATCTCATCCCCTTCCCAGGAAGAAGATGAAAGCAGCATAGGGCTTATATCCAGCAGTGGTGATTTCTGCTCTGATAGCCAACACTAGCAGGATCTGCTCAAGGTTCAGAAAGGAATGTACTGACGAGAAGATGCCTGCAGAAGGGGCTCCAAGGGTAAGGAGAGGCACCGCTCTTGTCCTTTCACCAGACCAGCAACTTTTAAAAGTCTCAGACTTTATGGGGAAACAAGCAATTTTTATTTTCCAATTTAATGGTTAAAGCAGCTAATTATTAGGTGCTTCCTGCATTTACATTTAATGAAATGACCCCATTGTAGACACTGACTGATTTTTGCACACATTGTTCCAGTTCTGCTTTATAAGTTCAGAGTCAGTGATAGTTTATTCAGTCATTCAGTGAGTCTATAACTATTGTTGAGTGCAGGCCCTGGGACACAGAGACCATGTCCTGTCCTTGGAGGGCTCATAGTCTTGATGGTAAGAAGACGTAAGCAAAGACAGTGAAGTGAGTTGGGATACAGACTGAGCAGATGTTGAGTCAAGTTCCGACAGCTCAGGGTAAATCAGAGGCCAGTTCCAGAGGAGGTACTATTTGCCATGGGATGGGCAGGATGAGTCGGCCCAGAGAACAGCAGAGTCCAAGGCAAGCCAACTCGGTGGAAGAGGCATATCAAAGAGTTGTAAGAAGTTCGTTCGGATTGAAGCAAAAGTTTCAGATGGAACCATGCTGGGAGATGGCTCTAGAGAGGAAAATTAGGAAAATCCCCCTGCCCCCATCAAGGACTTTGCCTGCCACATTATAAGCATTTGTATTTCACCTTATCGGCAGGGGTTCCCAACATTTTTGAGTGTAAGGATCACCTTTTGACAACAAACATTTAGCAAATAGGGAAAAAACTGAGAGCCCATGGATGATTCAGCAGAAGGGTCTTTATTAGCTTTGTTTATGGGGAAATGATGTGGTAGTGGTGCCGAGGAGCATGCAGAGAAGGGAGGGACTGTGGAAGGGAGGTCAGATATTTGATATTTCAATGGCCTTTAGTCTGTCTCCCCTGCTCTGAAGGTAATTGCTTAAAGACAGTGATTTTGCTTCTCTTATTATGCCTGTATCCTAAGCACCTGGAAAAGTGCCTGGCACACAGTAGGTCCTCAATAAGCATGTGCTAAGTTGGGTTACTAGATTCATTTGGCCTGTTTATCCAAATTCCTTGATTCCTCACTATTCTGGAAGCTTTACTTTTAGCATCAGGAACCAGTGAGAGCTTCATGTTTCGTGAAGATGAAAGCAGCTTCCCCTCACAAAGCTCAAAATTTGAAGGAGGATATTTGGAGAGCGTGACCAACCTCAACTGGACAGGATACATCTGCCACAATTGTCACCTACAGGTCAAATAATTCCCCCAGACAAGGACAGATATTCAGAATAACCAGCCCATACCCTTGAATCCAGGGTTAGGTGCCTTGAGCCCAGATGATTTAAATCTTTATCATCTAGGCACTGCTCCAGGAGAGAAGGATCCATGCCTCTGTTCCACCACTGTGTTCCCAGATCCCAGCATAATGCCTGGCACATAGTAGGCACTTGTTAATATACTCCAGTACAAGAAGAAATCCAAGCACTGCCCTTGCAAATCTAAACAATTTGTGCCAGTTATTAGTTCACATAAATGCTAATGCTATTTTCATGAGGCAACCCTAGAAACCCTAAGTGGCTATAGGGTTAGGATACAATACAGGCAAGCCTGGGCACTTTGCATGAAATATGACAAATTCCCAGAAATTCTTTCTATTAGTAAGAGTTGTCAGGATATCAGACCACTTAGAAATGACAATAAGTGAAAGAAATCCATTGTTTCTCAGGCCTGAGCAAGAAGTAGACAGATTTTCTGGAATCTAATGGGGAGTTTCTTAAACTAAAGAGAATAGGGCTGGCCAAAAGGTTTACTCTTCCTGCCCAAGAGAACAGCAACTAGTCACCTGTGGCTATTGAGCACTTAAAATGTGGCTACTCTGAATTGAGAGGTAGTATAGAATAAAATACACACCATATTTTGAAGACTTAATGTGAAAAGAAGAATGCAAAATATCTTGTTAATAAAAGTTTATGTTGACTAAATGCTGAAATAATATTTTGGATCTATCAAATTAAATAAAATATATTATTAAAAGTAATCTCACCTACTTCTCTTTACTTTTTTAAAGTGGCTACTGACTATTTAAAATTATATATGTGGCTTGCATTTATCTCTCACTTTGTATTTTAATTGGAGAATTCTAGTCTAGAGCATTGGTGATTCTGAGATTGTCTAGTTTAGAGCATTGGTGAGTCTGGGAAATGCCAACTCTGGTAGAAGCAGTTCCCTTCCTTCCCTCCAGGACTGCCCTAGGAGAGAAACTTATCTCCAAACTACTCCTCTTGTCTCTACACTTATTCACTTCCAATCATTGCCCCATGGCACTGTTACAGATTCCTTTCAATGCACAACTCTAAACACACTTTAAAAACCAGTGCTTGGGAAGCAGATTGTGGCTCAAATGATTGGGCTCCCATCTACCATATAGAAGGTCCAGGGTTCAAGTCCCAGGAGCTCCTGGTGAAAAAGCAAGCTAGCCCTCACGGCAAGCTGGCCGGAGCAGAGAGCTGGCCCACGCGGAGTGCTGGCCCACATGGAGTGCTGGCCCATGCAGGAGTGCTGGCCCGCACAGAATGCTGGCCTGCATGGAGAGTTGACTCAGCAAGATGATGCAACAAAAAGAGACACAGAAGAGAGACCATGAGAGATGCAGCAAATCAGGGAGCTGAGGTGGCACAAGAGATTGAGCAGCCTCTCTCTACTCCGGAAGGTCCCAAGATCGGTTCCCAGTGCCACCTAAAG
Organism: Cabassous unicinctus; assembly: GCA_029593785.1. Taxonomy (NCBI): domain Eukaryota; kingdom Metazoa; phylum Chordata; class Mammalia; order Cingulata; family Chlamyphoridae; genus Cabassous; species Cabassous unicinctus. The sequence goes on along the minus strand of JAQZBX010022928.1, from coordinate 11,606 downwards.
AGAAGACAAGCAGACACAGAAGAACACAGAGAGCAGACAGTGAGTGCAAAAACAATGAGGTGTGGTGGGAGTGGAGAATAAATAAATAAATCTTTAAAAAAAAAAAATGTCCCACATCAACAACAGAAGGAAGACTCCAATTAGGCTGGTGGATAAAGCCTTCACAAGCTATCTTCAATATCTAACCACTAGACACCCTAACACAGGTGGATCATGCTGACCTACTAATATTTTCCTGAATATAATAATAATAATAGTTAAAACATTGAGAGCTTACATTCCTCCTGGTTTGTGGTATAGGTTTGAACATTGTTTACCATGGCCTTTGTTTTAGAGAATTTTTTAAAAATTTTAATACATCAAAAGTTTTCTTTTACGGTTTGTGCTTTTTGTGTCACATTTGAGAAATCTTTCCCTAATTTCATCATCATAAAGATATGCTCCTACATCTTCATCTAAAAATTATACACTTTACTTTTCATAATAAGTGTATGTGGAATTTATTTCTGTGTATGCTGCATGGTTAGGATTCAGTTTTCCCCCCATATGGAGTTCAAATTACCTAGTACCATTTATGGCATAATACTTTCTCATAATACTTTCTCATTATGGCATGTTTTTAAAGGGCATCCCTTGGGGAAGCGGGTGTGGCTCAATCCATAGAGCTCCCGTTTACCATATGGGAGGCCCTGGGTTCGCTTCCCGGGGCCTCCTTGTGAGGGCAGGCCGGCCCATGCGGCGCAGTGGGCTGATACAGCAGGACCTCACAGCAAGGGGGAGATAAGCAGACACAGAAAAAAACACACGGCAAATGGACACAGCAAGCACAAGCAGCAAGGGGGGGATAAATAAATAAATAAATAAATCTTAAAAAAAATAAATAAATAAAGGGCATCCCTGTCATATGTCAGGTCCCCAGAATGTGGCAGTTTCTAGTTCCTTAGTCTGGTCTATTGCCATGGTGAATCCACCCTCCTTTTTCTTCTTCTTCACTATTCCTGAATGTTTATTTATTTATTATTAATAGACTTTATTTTTAAAACAGTTGTAGATTTATAGAAATATTGAGCAGATAGTACTTAACTTCCATATAACCTCCACCCCCCCACACACACACACAGTTCTCCCTATTATTAACATCTTAAGTTAGTATGATACATTGTTAAAATTAATAGTCCAAACTTCTGGGGAAGATGGAATAGTAGGGAACTCCAGCACTCAGTCTTTCCACCAAAACAACTATTAAACAGGCAGGAAGTGTCTGAAGCACCTATTTGGAAACTGTAGAGCCAGAAGAACACTGTATAGTATCCAGGGAAGAGGGGGAGGAAGAGGCCAATCAAATAGGGTAAAGAAATGTAAATGCTCTCTTCCCACAGTGGCTGCTGGTGCCCATCATTTTCTTGCCAGGCCTCTGCAATGTCCAGTCCCTGGCTAGCGGCTGGTGATAAGAACAGGGTTATGCATGGCTGATCACTGATGATGGCTTTGGAGTGGTGAATTCAGATTGTTGGGTCCTGATTCTGAGGGCAGCCATTGTTTCAACCCTCCCCAGACAGGGGTGGAGGCGATGGAGATTTAAAGACATAGGGCTTCCTCAGTGCTATGGGGGAAAGTTAGCTGAAGGGCTACATTTGCTGGGCAGGCCAGGAAAGCTCAGATTTGGGGAACCATCAGAAAAGTTTTTGGTGCCCTTCCCAACCCCTTCCACACAGCACTTTGGAGTTGGTCAGGGCCTCCTTAATGGGTCCCTGGTCCTATTTTGTCTGGGAAAGACTGAATTGGGAAAGTTCTCCCCAGGGTGACCCTCCTACCAGAATTTGCCCTCCAAGAAAAAGGAGCTTGAGACAAAAAAAGGATTGCTGAGAGGGAAATTTATAGCCCTAAATGCATAAATTAATAAGGAAGACAGACTTCTAATTGGAGACCTAACCTTAAAAATGGAAGAACTAGAAAAAGAAAAGCAAACTATGCCCAAAGTAAGCATAAGGAAGGAAATAACAAAAATTAGACGTAAGATAAATGAAATAGAAAACAAAAAATAGAAAGAATCAACAAAACCAAAAGTTGGTTCTTTGAAAAAGTCAACAAAACTGACAAACCTTTAGCTAGACTGACAAAGAAGAAAAGAGAGAGGATACAAATAACAAAAATCAGAAATGAAAAGGAGGACATTACTACCGACCCCACTGAAGTAAAAAGAACAGTAAGTGGATACTACAAAAAACTATATATCAATAATTAGGTAACCTAGATGAAATGGATAAATTCTTAGAAACAGACAAACTACCTAAATTGACTAAAGAAGAAATAGATCTCAACAAACCAATTACTCATGAAGAAACTGAATCAGTAATCAAAAACCTCCCAACAAAGAAAAGCCCAGGACCAGATGGTTTCACAGGGGAATTCTATCAAACATTCCAAGAAGACTTAACTCCAAATCTGCTCAAACTCTTCCAAAAAGTTGAAGAGGAGGGAACACTCCCTAACTAATTCTATGAGGCCAACATCACCTTCATACCAAAGCCAGAAGATACCACAAGAAAATAAAACTATAGACCAATATCTCTTATGAAAATAGATGCAAAAGTCTTCAACAAAATACTAGCAAACTGAATCCAAAAGCATATAAAAATAATTATACACCATGATCAAGTGGGATTTTTCTCTGGTATGCAAGGTTGGCTCAACATAAGAGAATCAATTAATATAATACACCGCAGCATGAAGGGAAAAAGCCACATGACCATCTCAGATGACACAGAAAAGCCATTTGAAAAAATTCAGCACCCTTTTTTGATAAAAGCATTTACAACACTAAGACTAGAAGAAACCTTCCTCAACATGGTAAAGGACATATATGAAAAGCCCACAGCTAACATCCAACTTAATGGTGAAAGATGAAAGCTTTCCCTCTAAGATTAGGAAAAAGACAAGGATGCCCAGTCACCACTGATACTGCCAGAGTAATTAAGGAAAATGAATAAATAAATAAATAAATATAAATAAAAGGCATCCAAATTGGAAAGAAAGAAGTAAAACTTTCCCTATTTGCAGACAATATGACCCTATATACAGAAATCCTGAAAAATCCACAACAAAGCTCATAGAGCCAATAAATGAAATCAGCAAAGTGGCAGGATACAAGATCCACACTCAAAAGCCAGTAGTGTTTCTATTCACAAGCAATAAACAATCAGAACAAGAAATTAAGAAAAAATCCCATTTACCATAGCAACTACAAGAACCAAATATCTAGGAATAAATCTAAGCAAGGATGCAAAGGACTTGTACACAGAAAACTACAAAACTTTGCTTAAAGAAATTAAAGACTACCTAAATAAATGGAAGGATATTCTGTGTTCACGGACTGGAAGAATAAATATCATTAAGATGTCATACTACCCAAAGCAAGTCATAGATTCAATGCAATCCCAATCAAAATTCTATCAACCTTCTTTGCAGAAATAGAAAAGCCAACCATCAAATTTATATGGAAGGGTAAGGGGCCCCAAATAGCTAAAGCAATTTTGAAAAAGAAGAATTAAATTGGAGGACTCACACTTCCTGACCTTAAAACTTATTACAAAGCCACAGTAATCAAAACAGCATGGTACTGTCACAAGGACAGACATATAAACCAACAAAATAGAATTGAGAGCTCAGAAATCAACCTGACATTTATGGCTGACTGATTTTTGACAAGGTGGCAAAGACTTCTCAATTGGGAAAGAATAGTCTCTTTCAACAAATGGTGCTAGGAAAACTGGATCTCCATTTGCAAAAGAATGAAGGAGGACCATTACTTCACACCATATTCAAAAATAAACTCAAAATGGATCAAAGACTTAAATATAAGAGCTAGAACTATCAAACTCCTAGAAGAAAATGTAGGTAAACATCTTCAGGACCTTGTGTTAGGCAATGGTTTCTTAGACTTTACACCCAAAGGACAAGCAACCAAAGGAAAAAAAAAAAAGATAAATGGGACTTCATCAAAATTACAAACTTTTGTTCCTCGGAGGACTTTATCATGAAAGTAACAAGACAACCTACACATTGGGAGAAAATATCTGGAAACCACATATCTGATAAAGGATTAATATCCAGTATATATAAAGAAACTACAAAAAGACGAATAACCCAAATTAAAAAATGGGCAAAAGACTTGAACAGACATCTCTACAAAGAAGATATATGAATGGCCAGAAAGCACATGAAAATAAATATAAGTGAAGTAAGTAATAAATATTTACTGCTTAATAAATAATAATATGGGTGAAATTTTTGACTATTGATTTAATTTCTTAATGATTTTAAGTATATCAAGATTGTTTATGCTTGATTCAATTTTGATTTTTTATATTTTTCTAGAAAAAATTGTCCTCATTTTCAAATTTATTGCCATCAATTTCCCTTATGATTTTTTAAAACCTCTGTTCTTTCTATAGTTGTATCCCAGTTTCTTCCTAATATTGTTTATCTGTATTTTTCTCCTTTGTTCTTGATCAATCTTGCCAATAGTTTGCTGATTTTATTAGGATTTTCAAACCACTCTTTGGTTTTCTATGTAGTGAATTTCTGCTCTTTTTAATAATTTCCTTAATTTTATTTTCTTTGGAATTATTCTATTGTTCTTTTTTCTAAATTTTGAGTTGAATATTTAGCCCATTAATTTTCACTTTTTAAGTATTTATGTTCTTGATACTATATATTTCCCTCTAAGTAGCACAAGTTTTTATTTGTAGGACTTTCTTGTTACTTGTTCAATTGCAAATACTTAATAATGGTAGTATTTCCTTTATGACTTCTTATTTGACCCATGGATGATTTTGAAGTGTAGTTTTTAGTTTCTAAAACTGAAAATTATTTTCAGGTCTTTTTATACTGATTTCTAATTGTATTTCACCATGGTCACAAAATGTTGTTTATATAAATTATTCAATAGTTAATGAGATAAACTTTGTGATTTAGCACATGATCAATTTTGTAATGTCTTAATGTAAGTACTCCAGAGTTTTATGTGTTCATTGGAACTGACATGGTAATCATATTTTCAAATCCTCTACACATTACTAAATTATAATAACTGGAAACAGTCACAAATTTTATTTGCATATGTTCTTCCCAGATTGGAATATGTATTTTCAGATCATTTAACCACTGTGTATTATAGTCTCTTCCTTTTATACTTCATTAGTCTTATTTCTGCAATGTTTAATATTTACCACAAGTTCTTAGGTCAATCTCTCACTAGTCATTTTGCTTGCCTGAAGCTTTTTTCCCAGTAGATTCCTGAGTTGAGACTCATGGGAACAATATTTCCTGAGTTCCTGAATGTTGATAACAGTCTCTATGTATTTCTTGAACATAATATTTTCTTTTCTATCTTAAATATATTACTCCATTTTCTTTTGGCATAAGCATTAATGTCAAAAAGTCTTAGAATGAACTAATTGTATTTCTTTTGTAATTTATTTGTTATTTTTGCCTAGATGTTGAAAGGATTTTTTCCCTTTTTCTTTAATTGTCTGGTACCTTTACTAGAATATGTCTTGGTGTTGGTCATTCTTTTTCAGTGTAAAATACACTTTTTCAATGTGTTATTTCAAATCTTATTTTATTTCTGTAAAGCATTGTGATGGTTAGGCTAATGTGTCAACTCAGCCAGGTAATTGTGCCCGGTTGTTTGGTCAAGCAAGCACTGGGCTAATTGTAATACAAGTACATTTATGGGCTTTAGTCATCACTGAGTTTACTGCAGAGATGGCTGATTACATCTGCATCAACCAGGGAGATTGCCATCAGCAATGAGTGACGCTTTATTCAATCAGTTGCATGCCTTAAAAGAGAAAGTGATTTCAGCGTTCAGAGAGAATTTCCCAGCTCATCTTTGGACAGCCAATGTCTCCCAGAAACTCATCAAGGACTTTCATTGGACTTTCATTGAGTCCCTGGTTTGCAGCCTGCCTGCGGAACCTGGACTTGTACACCCCCACAGTCACGTGAGTCTCTTATAAAATCTCATAATATTTACAGATATCTCCTGATGATTCTGTTTCCCTAGAGAACCCTGACTAATACAAGCATCCTTGAATTATAATCCATATTTTTTTTATTCCTTTACTTCCCTTCTTCAGGGATTCTTATATTCAGTATTTTCAATCTTCTTTCCCTATCTTCAATATTTGTCAATTTCTCTCAAACACTTCATCTCTTTCTTTCTCTTGATTTCAATATTTCCTCCTTTTTGTGTTATATTTCTCTTCAGATACTTGTTATACTTATTCACTCTTTGGTTTCTTCTAGCTTAGTCATTTCTAGAATGATTTTTTTACATTTCTAATTATTTATTGAGTTCACTCATTTCATTTCTTAGGTTTTCCAATTCTGATTTATGTTGTTCTTTTCTGTCTCTTATTTTCTTAATCCTTTTAGTGTGTTCTGAAATAATACATTACAATATCATCTAACTTTTAACATGATTTTCTGGCATGTTTTCTTTGTCTGCAGGGAGTTGATTCTACTTCTTTATTTTTTAATTAATTTTTTTTTTAATTTTTAAAGAGGCTTTAGATTACATAAATGTTATGTAAAAAATATAAGGGATTCCCATATGCCCCACTCCCTCTCCCTCCCACACTTTCCCACATCAACAACATCCCTAATTAGTGTGGTACGCTTGTTACAATTGATGAACACATATAGAAGCACTGCTACTAACTACGGATTACAGTTTGCATTAAAGTTTACACTGTGTCCTGCACAATTTTATTGGTTATGACAAAATATACAATGACCTGTATCTGCCACTGCAATGTCATGCAGGACAGTTCCAATATCCCCAAAATGTCCCCATATTACACCTATTCTTCCCTCTCCCATCCCTCAGAACCTCTGGTGGTCACTGCCTTTTTATCAACGATAAGAGTTCTTCCATTGCTAGAATAATAAGTCTATAGTAGAATAATAATAAGTCTACTTTAGTCCATTGTTCATTCCCCAATCTTGAGAGTTTTGGGATGGTGATGCCCACTCTGTTTCTAATTAAAAGGGAGCTTAGATCCCATGGGGCAGATGGATGGACCTATCTTGCTTGCAGTTGCAGACACCCTCTGTTCCTTGGGATGGGCATTGTCCACCATCATCTCCTTGTTAGTTGTCCTAGGTGAGTTCAATGGACTGGAGAGTAGGTGTTGCAATTGCTGAAATTCAGGACTCAACTGGCACATGGATGGATCAAAGATTTAAGTCTCTGGCACAAATATTTATCAAGTATAGTGTTAATTATAAGGTTAAGTAAAAGGGGCAGAAGAGCCAGGTATAAAGAACCTATAAATAAGTCTAACCTTGTTACACTGGGGAGCATAAATTACAAAGAAAGGCCCACTGACAGGGTACCAAATTCCTGAGCTGTCTTCCCTGCTTATAGTTTCTGGATGTCCTAGAGCCCTCAGGAGCCCCGCTGTTTGAGGCACTGTTTGATTCAATTTCTTAATCTCTTTTGCCTAAAATAATTTTGCATGGGATGTGGAGGTTTGGTTCAGGGAAATCCTCTAACTTCACAGAATAACCTCAAGTTGTTTTTTGTCTAATATTCAAAATTATAATGGCTTATTTTCTATATGCTCCTGGCTCTGTTCTTTCTACTCTTCTCCTCCCAGAGGCTTCTTCTTAGCGTGGAGCCCTATCCTAAAGGGAACCCTGGTGGGTCAGTTTTCATGGGCGTTACACTTCTCCAGCCACTTTAAGTCTTAAAGTGAACCCCTCACACTCACCCACTACCTTAGAGGCAAAAGCCGCCCAATTTCATCCACTTTCTCAAATTGGCCAACTAAACCTCCCAGTGAATAACTTTGGCTATGCTTTCTCCCACTCATAGTTCCTCTGCTTTCTCTAGCACATACATGCATAACATGAAGTCTTGTGGCTGTGGTGGTCACAAAATGTCACCTCATTTTGTCTTAAATATCGATGAATTATGTTTTTCAATCTGCATATTCCATCTGTTTATATGTGGAGATTTAGGAAAATCCAAAAGCTAACACAACCACTGAAGACACTTCTCCTAACACTCCCATTCTTGAGTTTTCATTCACTTATACTCTCTTGATTAGCTGAAGTGAATCTTTCATTAGTGTTTTGGAGTATTTGTTCCAGGAAGATACATAAGTGATGTATTTTCTGAGTTCTTCCTTATCTTAGAATTCCTTTCAGATATGAAAGTTTGCGGAGTTAAAGATTCTTGAATCTCAACCATTTCCCTAAATCTCATACTCAGTTTTGCACTGTCTTCTAGTTTTTAGTGTTGCAAAAGAGAAATTCAAAATCTCCTTCCTTCCTTCTTTCCTTCCTTCTTCCTTCTTTCCTTCCTTCCTTCCTTCCTTCCTTCCTTCCTTTCTTCCTTCCTTCCTTCCTTCCTTCTTTCCTTCCTTCCTTCCCTCCCTCCCTTCCTTGTAAGGCAATTTTTGTCTTGTTTATGAGGGTTTTTTGTTAAAATAAAAGGGATAGAAGAATCATGTGTAAGGAAATTATAAACGAGCCTAACTCTGTTACAGCTTCCGCTCCCATTTATGTGAAAAAGATTTTTCAGCATTTTCTTCTATAAAAATAAAAACTAAGACTAGAATCAATGCTATCCAGTAAGTAATGCTAACAGTAAGCAATATTCATTCAATGAACATCTGAACCAATTGACCAAAAAATAAACAGCCCTAACCATCTCATTAAGACCTGCATTCTCAATAAAATCATACTTCTTATGGCTAATTAATTATTTATCAAAATTTGTGATATATTTATGCTATTTGGATCAAATGGTTACTATAATGATTGATTTTATGTGTCAACTTAGCTGGCTATGGTATCCAGTTGTTTGGTCAAACACTAGCCTAGATGTTGCCATGAAGGTATTTTATAGATGCAATTAGCATCTATAATCAGTTAACTTTAAGTAACATAAACTACCCACAATAATGTTGTTGGGTTTCATCCAGTCAGGTGAAGTCCTTGAGCAAGGAACTGAAGTTTCCAGGGGAAGAAGAAATTCTTCCTCAAAACCATTGTATTTATTCTTGCCAGAGTTTCCAGCTGGCCGGCCTCCCATACAGATTTCAAACTCAACACTGCAACAACTCTTAGTGGGATTTCCAGACTGCCACCTGCCCTACAGATATGGAACTTGCCAGCTACACGATCTCATGAGCCAATTCCTTAAACAAATCTCTTAATGTATATGTATATATATTTATATATTTCCTATTGGCTCTGTTTCTCTTAAGAACCATGGTTGGTACAAATAGCAACAATTGCAATAATCGCTCAGACTAGAAGAAATTTGTACAACACTTAAAGCCTTATGGTCACAGAAAATTTGTATAAGTTTAAGTTTAAATATATATTCATATTTCTGCTGTAGAAAGGATGTGATGATCAATTTAAAAATCCATGCTTAAAATATATTATATTAATATAAATCCTGTAGGGAAAGGGGAAGTGGACAGAAAATGAAAAGAAGTATTTTAAATAACCAATTATTAAAGATGTATTTTTTAAAGTAGATAATGGTCATTATAAAAAGAATTAAGTTATTTAGACTACATTGGTCACATTTTAAATAGTGATGTGATAGTTTTGTTTTGAAATATCAATGTTCATTATATAGATAGCAGATCCTTTGCAGCCATTTAAACTTATGGTGCCACATTTAAATTTCTTTTCTTTCTTGATTGCATTGAGCTTTTAAAACTCTCTTCCTATACCTCAAGCAACTCTCTTTTCATCTTAGTCTAGGTCTTATCATATTAGCATATCCTCTTTCTTCTTTTGTTTGATGGAGGACAGGTTTTTGAGAATTTATTGAGAACACAAAACAGATGCTTTTGAAGATTTACTTTGGATTCTTTTAGTAAACTGCTTTTTTTATCACAAGTTTTTCCTTTTAAAGAACCATTCATCATTTCTTATATTACATAATATTTTCACAAGCTGTTTGTTGGTTATTTCCCCTTGTTGATCCACGTGCCTCTGACTGCCCACTTCCTCCTCAATTGTGAGCTTGTTCTACCTATGTATGTGCAAGCAGCGAGGGGGCTGGAAATCCCCAGCTGTAGTCCTTCCCCATCTTGCAGTATCTTTCAGGACTCTGTAAGTGATTGGGTTAATGCAAATTCTTCCTGCAGAATGGAAGATCCTTGGGCAATACTCCTACTGATGTTATTGCAATTTTGCATCACTTTCAGTGATTTTTCATGAGGGTTCCAATGGAAAAGCAAATCAGGCATTCTTAACCAGTCACCTGGTAATTATCTTAACAGTGAGAAGCATTCAAATGTTTATATCCATGTGGCAATCCTTGTTTTTATAAGTCATAAGGGGAATGGGATGTGTTGAGAATGGCACATTGGCCACACTTTTCTTAAAATGGAAACAGCAGAAAGCAATGATTCTCACAAGTGGCAGGAAGAGGTGTGTGGCAATGAATCCCGGCTCACAGTTCACTGAAAATCAGCATGCTATAAGATGTTGATCTTTGATTCGAGCATTTCCTCAAGCCAGCTGCTGCCTAAGAGCCTTTAATTAGAAGAAACATGATACTCTTCAGACCATGCTGTTGGCTAACATCCATTAGTACTAGGTTCTTACAAAGGCCAATATTTAATGCCATCAGAGCTCACTCTGGGGAGAGTGTGAGGCTGACCTCCTAGAGCCAAAAATATCCCCAGGCACAAACACAAGCGTGGGTTCCATTTCCACACTAAGTTGAAGAAACATATTACTTTCCTATAATCAGCAAAGTTGTAAGGAAAACAAGCACACAAAGGGCAGTTCTCCAAATCGTGCTGAATTGTGTAGACAACACTACACAACACCTATGGTATTCTCTGCCCAGCCCCTCCCAACCACATAGTTAACACAGGAGCTTCTGTGTTAGTATCATATGATCTGCCCCGCTGACCCACAGTTGACTGACCCAGAAGCGGGCACCAAATCCAAGCTAGGTCAATCTTGGTCCACATCTCTCTGGCTACAGCTGATCACTTCTGCAGGTCTCAGCTCTCCAGCTGTAGCCAGCCCAGCTGATCACTAAGCGCCTGAAACAAGCTGGACCAGTAACTCCCAAACTCTTAAAATTTGGACTTGGGACTGAGAGTGATCAATCTCTTCTTAGTGGAGAAGATGGAAAATTCATGCCATCTTTTCTGCCATGTGGAGAAAGTCAGGCAACAGTAGATAACCAAGGATAGTGAAAATGACTTCCCATGTTCTGGTTAAACTGATTTGAGTTTGGTGTCTGGATTTGTAAGGAAATGGATTCTTGATATAAAATCAAGTTTATCAGGTCTGGCTACAAATGAGTTATCAGTCTTTATTTTTGAGTCAGAAAAATGTATCATTCCTCTTGGTCTTTGAATCTTTCCTTTCACCCATTCCTTACAGTTTTCTTTTTTGCTTCACTTGGGTTAGAAAATCCTTCTTTCAAAATGACTTCTCATGAACAGCTATTGCTCTGAGGGTTTATCTAGATAGGACTGTTTCCATATGTACAGTGCTTGATTGATAAACACAGTAAAATATCCAGCACTCGTAGCTTCTACTGCCAA
>JAQZBX010022927.1:0-31188 GCA_029593785.1 Cabassous unicinctus | reverse complement strand
TAAACAACCCATATATTTCCATGTTGAAGAAATATGACCTTTTGACAAAAAACATTCAAAGGGCCTTATCTTTCATGTTTCACCATGACACTGTCAGTTGGCAAATATTTATTGAGCACCTACTGTGTTCTAAGTGGACAAGAAAGCTTCAGCCTCTGTCCAAATAGAGCTGACCTTCCAGTGGCGAGATAAGTGAAGGAGGCCATTTCAGACATGGACCAGACTCATTAATGCTGAGAAGTGATGAGTGAGCCATGACAGTGGGCTGTCCTGCCCTGGAGTGGCATTGGGAGTCACTGATGAGTGAACTGGTCTAGACAAGGAGTCTGGTTCTGTTCTGGATGTGGGGGACCCTGTAAGTTCCCTGTGATGTGGGTATTACCCCATCTCATAGCTGAGGAAGAGGAGGCTCAGAGAGGGTCAGCACCTGGCCCCAAGCTGCACAGCAGGGAGGGTAGAGCCTGAACAGATGGGGTTGCTGCATCCTAATGGCTTTACTGTATCTGTGTTTCCATGGCTACAGCCTTGGGGTGGTGCGGGAGCCCCACCTGCTCCCCACATCTAGCCTGGCCCTTGGCCCGCAGGACCCTCCCATTCTTCACCCAGTGCATAAGTTGATGGAGGGGCAGGTGCTTGTGTGCTCTCTCCTGGGAGGGGAAAAGCCTATGCAAGGCCAATACTGGATGAGAAGGCAAGGGACAGCCCTAGGGATCCTGGAAATGTCCCTATCTGCCACTGGAGAGGACATGCAGGAACCAGACTTTCTGGGGAATAAGTACAGCCTAACAAAACAGACCAGAAGGAGCGAAGTTGCTGGGAGTGGGGGCTCTTAGTTCAGATGAGAACATGTGAACAACAAAATCAAGGTCCTCAGGGAGGCAGGACCCTCTATGCATTAGGGGTTTCACCCAGACTAGACCCATCGGCATGCTAGATGAGGAACCAGCCTGGGTGGGGTCTCCCTGGGCAGCAGTCAACCCATGTGGGGTGGGGGCCAACATCTATATTGCTTAAAAGGCGCATGAGGGATTCCAATGCATCACCCAGGTAGAATGACCCAGCAGCCCTTGGCCCCGGTCCCTTGGCACCGCGCCTCCTCCGGGAGAGACCAGATCCAGCAGGTGTGTGGCAGGCCACAGGCAGGCTGCTTTGACTTCACAGCAGCTTGGGATGTGACCCCTGGAGGGGTCCCTGCTGGGAGAGCAAGAGGAGGCAGCATGGGCAGGAGGTCTGCTGAGAATCCACCATCAGTGGCACGTGGAAGGGGAGACTACCATGGGTAGGGGGTCTACTGAGAACCCCCCATCAGTGGCACATGGAAGGGGAGACTACTATGGGTGTGTGTGGGGGCTTCTGCTGACACGCTGCTCCCTCATCAGTGGGACAAGAGGTCTGTCTGGCCTCCATGTGAAGGCAGGATCCCTCTCTCCCTGGCCTTCCAACTCAAGAGCCTGGCTCCTGTTAGTTGGTGGCCTGGCCAGAGCTCACTGTGGGTGGGGGTGGGGTGAGGATGGCAGGTGAGGCCCAGGGCAGCTTGACCACCTCCTCCTCCCAGCTGTGGGATGCTGACCTGCAATCCCAGGGATGGCCCGCCCCGGCCGGTGGGCATACTTCCCCACAGCACCATGCCAGGTGAGAAGGCGGATGGCAAGCTGGCAGATATGCTGGCTCACTTCCAAACCGGAGCCCAAATTTCAGGGGGGTCTGGAGTCATGCCTATGCAGTCTGCACTCCCGCGCATTCTGGTCCCAGGGCAGGTGAGGAGGGCTAGCCTGAGGGCTGGAAAAGGCACCCAAAAGTGTCGCCCAAGTGGGAGCTCCTCTCTTCTCTTGCCACTATTCATGTCCTCCACGCCCCCACCGTCCCCAGCACCTTTCGGTCCAGTCCCCCTCTCTTCGCAGCACTGACCTCTGGCTGCTTTCTGTGCTGATACCCTAAGCTGAGTTTGGGGTTGGTGTTTATTGGGACTTCAAAGCACATGCCTCTGGTCTCATTGGAGTCCCCCTGCACTGCCCCACAGGATGCAAAGCAGCTGGCCAAAGGTGGCTCGGACTCCAGGCCCACTTCCTGGTGGGCTTCTGCAAACCCCACCCACCTCGTGCCACCTCTTTCTTTCCTGCACCCCAGCCCATGCTATCTGAGGGCAAATGCTTCTGCACCCCGAATGCACTCCTGCCTTCCTCCCTGACTGCATGTGGATGGACGTCTCCTTCCCCAAGTCTGCTGGGCAACTGCCCCCGCCCCACCAGAACTGGCTCTTGCCCCAGGCTAGGGGGACTTCCAGATGCCCTGTTGCAGGTGTCAACCCCAGATGGGCCTTCACAGACCCCTGGCCCTTAGAGGTGATATTGCCTGTAGACTGCAGACCCACCTCTTGCAGGCCTGGGCCCTTCCTTATTGAATTGTAGCAGTTCTTTATATATTCTAGGTATTAAAGAAGCCAGGCACAAAAGAACAAATAGTCTATGATTCCACATCTGTGAAATGTGCAGAAGAAAGAAATTTATAGTCACAAATAGATTAGAGATTACCAGGGGCCAGGGGAAGTGGAGAAGGGGGAGAGGTTTTGCTTAAAGTATGTGGAGTTTCTGTTTGAGGAGATGGAAAAGCTTTGGCCACAGACAGCGGTGATGGCAGTGCAATATTGCGAATGCAACACGCACCACTGAGTGGCACACATAAATATGGTTAAAATGGGAAATTGTGTTACATATATGTCATTGCCATTAAAAAAGCAAAACAAAACAAGATGTTTCTGGGTACCTGAGGAGGCAGGAAGTTGCAGACGAAGGCCGGGAAAGCTCAGCCTTGTCAGTCCACTCCTTCCCAGGCGGTCAGGAAGAGGACAGGCTCTCCCGTCAGCCATGCTTAGTGACTTGGCACCCCTTTCCCCCTCCAGGGCTCAGTGCTTTGGGCTCTCCCAAAACACAACGGGAGGGATGAGAAAGAAACACTTGTCCCCAGAGAAGGACACTGCAGCCCTACTGTGCCCCCTGCACCAAGAGACAGAAGGACTCTGCCGCAACCGCAGCCGCCCGGCAGCACATTTGAAGACAGGAGGCACGGGGCCAGTCCAGGGCCCCAATGTTGGTACCATCGGCCTGGGCGGCAGCCCCGGGGCCCCAGTCCCCAGCCAGGGTACCCCGGGCGGCCCGAAAGGGGGTGTCGCAGTGGCCTGCGGTAATCAGGGAGCACAAAAGGCGGGGAGAGCCACCTGAGAGTGGAATGCTGGGCCCGCGCCCATCGTTGCCACGGCCACTGACACCGCCCGGCCGGCGCGGCCAATCGCCCTGATTACCTGCTGGGGCTAATGAATCTGGCTTTGTGAGGCCACTGTCACGCCGCGTTAGGCCCACAATGGCCCGCGATATTTTATATGAATTTCCCCCTCATCGGTGATTAGGCTATAGCAAGTAAGTCATAGCAACCTGGAGGTATGCACCGGCCCGCTAGGCCGTCGGGCGCTAGGGGAAATCCCTATTCAAGAGCTTTAATACAACACTCTAAAGGGCGTGTGAATCGCGAACAGCATTTTCACTTTTCTCTTGTGCTTAATCTTGTCGTCGTCGCTGGGACATTGTGCTATAAGCCAGGCCCGGCGGGGTGTCGGCCGAGGTCCCCCCTCAGCCCCTTTTACACACCCCTCCCACTGTGAAGAGTTAATGATATACTGGGGAGGTGGCTGGAGACACCCCTCCCTCCCTCCCTGGCAGAATGTAAATGGCAACACTTTCTGCTGGGGGGTGGGGGGGTCGGTCAGGGGGTCGCAACTTGGATTCGGGGACACTGGTTTCCTAAAAGGCCCTGGCTCTTCCCCTCTGGAGACCTCTGGCTGGCGCTGTGAGCATGGACACCCAGGAAGGGGGATGGACCACCCCCAAGGGGCTCCCGGCGGGAGCTGGGTCCCTCCTCCGCTCCTCCCTGGCCTGTCCATCCAGTCCAGGTGTGTGGGAAGGAGGACAGGCGGCTGGGAGGTGCTGAGGCGAGCAGGCTTGTCTGGAGGGCTGACCCAAGGCATGGAGGCGGAAAGGCACAGCTGTGAGGTCAGGGAAGTGGACGCCAGTGTGCCCAGCACACACTCGAGGAGCACCTGATACCGAGTGGATATCACAGCCCAAGGGCAGTGATGGTGAAGGCCAGGGAAGCCCCCAGGGTACGCCGAGGCTGTGGGGTGCGAGTGGAGTCTGCCTGGGTTCACTCAGCCTTGGGGCAGGAGGTGGGGCTGAGAAGGCTGCCTGGGGGAGAAGCCCAGGTGAAGGTCCCAAGTGCAGCCAAGGCCACCAGCTCCCCACCCACCAGGGAAGATTCACCCTTGGCCCGCTTGCTTGCTTCCCTGGGCTTGGGGCTGCGGTCCCCTCGATAGGGCCCTGAGGCCCTTCTCTGAAGTGCTTATGTGCCATGCTGCCCCCAGAATCCCAGACTGCCCCTGGAGTTTGCCACCCAGCTGGTTTCCACGGAGCATTCCAGGCTCCAGTCCGGCCCTCACCCCCCCGCCCCCAGGCATCTGTTGCTACTTTCCCTGAGCTCCATCCTGTCGGCACTGGCCCAGGGACTGGCTGCCCTGGCCCCGCCCGTGTGTCCCCTTCACCTTGCGGGACTGGCGTCAAGATGCACAACCAGAGAGGGTGTCACCTAGCCCTCCAGGGGCCGCCCCACCCTGAGGGACAGATAAGCTTGTTGGTACATCCAGTTACCACCGCACTCAAAATTCTTCACATACTTTCCTCCCCAAGCAGGTTCCTTGCACCCTACAACATGCTACCTGGCCTGGCCTCTGTCTCCAAACCACACATTCTGAGCCAGCTTTCCCGAGGTCCCCTGGGCCCCGGCCCAGCGTTGGGCGGTGGGTTTGGAAGTGGGAGGGGAGAACACACACTCTTTCATTCATATCCTCCCTCACTCCACATGCATGCACACACACACATACACACACAGCACGAGGCTGCGCCGCTCTCTTCACAGCTGGCCGGGCAGTGTTAAACTCTGATCAACGAGGCCGCCTCAGCAGGGGTGGCCAGGCCCCCTGTGGACCCTGCCACAAAGCCTGGGGTGACCTCTGACATGATTAGGGGTTGTGCTGACCCTAATCCAATCAGATTGATTATGGCGAGCGCGGCCCAACGGGCAGGCCTGGCGGCCTCCACAATGGCTTCCCCGGGGTCCTCTTCTCTTTGGGGCACATGGAAGGCTCCCTTTCTACGCCGCCACCCCCCACCCCTCCCCGCCATTCAGAACCCCTGGCCACAATGAATCCAGCTATTTCTCAGTCCCCGTGGCAGGCCCGGCCTCAGGAGGCCAGAGGTGAGCTGCAGACCCGGGAGGGGGAGGGTGGAGGGTTTCCTCTTTTCCATTTAAACCCAGTGGTGAGGGGGTGGGGGGTCCGGGACAACTTTCATCCAGAAGAAAAGAGAGGAGGGTGGGAGTATTGTAAGAGGAGAAAAGGAGAGAGGATACAGAGGGATAGGAAAGAGAGAGAAAGAGGAGGCTGAGAGAGAAGAGGGGCAGAGAAGGTGGGATGGGAGGGGGAAAGGAGAGAAGAATGGAGGACAGGAAGAGAAAAGGAGATAACAAGAGGGAAGCCAAGGGAGAAAAAGGAGAGAAGGGGCATTCAAGGAGCAGAGATGTGAAACAAGGACTTGTTGACACACAAGGCTAAGCCAACTTGGCTGAGGGACAGGGCGAGCAAAGGCCCTGGGGCAGGACAGCATCAGGCATTTTTAAATAGAAATAGTGAACTGGGAGACAGAGGCTGGATGAGGGTCTCAGGGAAGCCAGCAGGAATTCAGACTTGATCCTGCAGGCTGTGGGACTCCAGAAGATGTTTGACTAAGTGAAGGGTGCACAGGTAGGAGTGGCACCCAGAGTTCCAGTCCAGAAGTCAATGTGGCCAGCTCCAACCTGCTGCATTTATCAAAGAGCTCCCTTCTGAAATTCCCCAAGATCCTCCTGAAATTCTCCAAGAGTTCCCTTCTGAAATTCTCCAAGATCCCCCTTCTGAAGCCATCCCCAAGGAGGTAATATTTAGACTGAAGCCAGAAGGAAAGGAGTTAGCAAAAATGAAGAGAAGGTGAAGGCTGTTCCTAGTTGGAACCTCAAAGAACCTCCATTCTGGTGGGGGAGACAGGCAATGGCCAGAGAGCTGCAGATATGGGACAATTCGAGGACTGAAAGGTTGGTTGGGTGGATGGGTGGGTGGGAAACAGCAGGTAGCTGACACAGTACAAGAACTGGGCCAGGGGAGACAGCCAGCACCAGACATATTAATATGGCAACACAACCCAAAGCAATCTACAGATTCAACGCAATCACAATTCTAGCAACCTTTTTTGCAAAAATGGACAAGCCAATCCTCAAATTCATATAGAATAATCTTGAAAAATCTTGGAAAAATACGAACAAAGTTAAAGGACTTACACTTCCCAATTTCAAATTTACTACAAAGCTATGGTAAGCAAAATACTGTGGTACTGGCATCAGGATAGACAAATAGACCAATGGAATACAGAAATAATATTATAATAATAATATTTACAGTTGATAGATTTTTGACAAGGATGCTAAAACAACTGAAGGGGGAAATAGTTTTTTCCAACAAACGGTACAGGGATAACTGGGTATCTATCCACATGCAAAAGAATGAAGTTAGACCTCTTCCTGCTACCGTATGTAAAGATCCATTCAAAATGGATCACAGACCTAAATGTAAGAGCTAAACTATAAAACTCTTAAAAGACAAAAGACAAAATAGATAATTTGGACTTCACCAAAATTTAAAAATGCATGATTCAAAGGATTCAAGAAAATGATTGTGATTCAATAAAGTGAAAAGTCAGCCATGGAATGGGAGAAAATGCTTGCAATTCATATATCTGATAAGAAACTTGTATGCAGAATATATAAAGAACTCTTACAACTCAACAATAAGGACAGATAACTCAATTGGGAAATGCAAATCAAAGCCACAATGAGATACTACTTTATACCCACTGGGATGGATAAAGGAAAAGGACAGACCAGAACAAAAGTTGTCAAGGATATGGAGAAATTGGAATCCTCATACCCTGTTGGTGAGAATGTAAAATGGTGCATCCACTTTGGAAAACAATTTGGCATTTCCTCAAAATATAAACATAGAGTTACTATATGACCCAGCAACTCTACTCATAACTATATACCCAAGAGAATTGGAAATATATGTCCACACAAAAAGAAGCATTATTCAAAATAGCCAAAAA
This sequence comes from Cabassous unicinctus, assembly GCA_029593785.1. Lineage (NCBI taxonomy): Eukaryota > Metazoa > Chordata > Mammalia > Cingulata > Chlamyphoridae > Cabassous > Cabassous unicinctus. The sequence goes on along the minus strand of JAQZBX010022927.1, from coordinate 23,953 downwards.
GTGAAAACAATCCAAATGTTCATCAACTGATGAATGGGTAAGCAAAATGTGGTATATCCACACAATGGAATATTATTCAGCCATGAAGAAGGAATGAAGTTCTGATACATGCTATGACGTGGATGAACCTTGAAGACATTATGCGAAAGGAAAGAAGACAGATCCAACAGGTCACATGCTGTATGATTCTATTTATGTGAAATGTCCAGAATAGGCAAATCCGTAGAGACAGAAAGTAGATTAGTGGTTGCCAGGGACTTGGGGTGAGAGGAGAATGGAGATTGTTTTAATGAGGACAGAGTTTCTTTTGGGGGTGATAAAAATATTCTGATATTAAATAGTGATAGTTGCACAACTCTGTGAATATATTTGGAAACACTGAATTGTACACTATAAAAGGATGAATTTTATGATATGTGAATTATATCTCAATAAAGTTGCAAGTTTATAAAAGATCAAGATGGATATTTCTAGTTGATCTTGTTGGAAAAATGAGGCAATATCCATTTCATTGCAAGATAATTTCAAATAGCATTTTACTTTAATGTATAACATGATCAAAATCTGATATATTTATGTCATTTTGCTTAATAATGTGCTATTAATAATTAAAATAATCCAGAAGACATTTTTAAAATACTTAAGCCTTATGGACACATAACATACCAAAATTCAATTTCAGTTTATCTACCTATTTCTGTTGCAGAGATGAATATAGGATAGTTAACAAGAGGAGGAAGGTGAAAGGAAACAGGAGCTCCGGAATATAAAAAAAATACGAAATTTCTGACTATTCATTTAGGTTTTCAATGGCTTGTGGTGGTTATCAAATTGCTATGTCATTTAAACCGAGTGGTCTAAGAGCTTTATATCAATGTTTAAGTTATGGTGGAAATGGCATCTTTTACAATTAATTTTTAGATGGCAACTTAAAAATGAGCAGTGGTACACTGTTGTCAAAAACCCTTTTAGAGGATGTTCTGGATTGAACTGGGTGTCCCAGAAAGCATGTTGAAGTCTTACTCCCCAGAATGTGAGCTTATTTAGAAATAGGGTTGCTACCGATGAAATGAGGCAAATTAAAATGAGTGATACTGAAGTAGGGTGGGCTGTTAATCCACTAAGACTGGTGTCCTTATAAGAAGAGGGAATTTTGGCACACATGGAGACGGAAAGGAGAATACCAATGTGGTGACTGAGGCAGAGCACACCACAGATTGCCTGCAATCCCCTGCCAGAAGCCAAGAGAGGCATGCAGACTTCGGTGGGAGCATGGCCCTACAACACCTGGGTCGTGGACTTCTGGCCTTCAGAACTCTGAGAGAATACATTTCTGTTGTTTTAAGCCAACCAATTTGTTGCACCTTGTTACAGCAGCCCTAGGGAACTAAGACTGAGGGAATACCATATATAGAAAATATGTATATAAGTTTGAAAACCAATGGTTTAGATCCTGTTTTAGTTTCCTTTGGCTGCTCAAGCAAATACCATGTAAAGGGGTGTCTTAAACAATGGGGATTTAACTGCTCAGATTTGAGTTTAGGATAAAAGTCCAAATCAAGGCATCATCAAAGTGATGCTTTCTTGCCAAAGACTGTGGAGCTCTGGGGCTGGCTGCTGGAGATCCTTGGTCCTTAGCTTGCCACATGGCAAGGCACATGGCAGCGTCCCTGGCCTCTACCTTCTCTTCCGGGTTCCACTGATGTTTCATCTTCTGGCTGCTCCCTCTGTGCCTTTCTGTCTGTCTGAATTTCATCCTCTTTAAAGGACTTCAGTAAGAGGATTAAGACCCACCCTGGACCACACCTTGACTGAATTAACCTCATCAAAAGGTCTTACTTACAATGGATCCACATCCACAGGAATGGATAATATCTAAGAACATGTTTTGTCTGGGTACATACAGTTCCAAACCACCAGAAATCCCATGGGATGTGGAACAGACGGAGCCGAGAAAAGATTGTCATTCCCTCTGTTCAACCCAGGCCCTGTCTTGGAGGGACGTCTTGTTCCACCATGGTGGAGCACCTTGTAGAGGCTGGATGCACCTGAGTCCACAGCTCTTTGGACATTCTTGGACCTAAAGCCTGGGGACTGGGGATGGAATACCAGCCCTGTCTCTTGTCCTCCCAACTTACCCCACACAGGGCCCACTCGCTTGGCTTACCAGATGGCTGAACATCCAAACTTGCACAATAATAGAAATAGATGTCTTTCCCCTCACGAGATGCCTCCTCCATGTCTCACCTGCTCTTCACCTTGTGAGGAGAGCAGGGAACCATTGGTCTTCCTCCCCTTTGAAAGGGAACACAGAGGTCCAGAAAGGGGTCATAGAATTGCCTCAGCCCACAATGTACTGGCAAAGAACTGTACTCAGTCTTCCCATCCAGGGGAAGGTCTTTTGCTCTTTGGGAGAGCTTTCTCAGAGGAGACAAAGTCCTTAGCTGACCCTCCCGCTCCCCCAATCACCCCTTAAACCCTGCCTACAGGACAGGGACTTTAGAAGTAATCCAGAACCTGGCTTCCACTGTCTGGTGAGACCCAGAGCCCTCCTAGTCCCTGCTCTCCAATGGCCAACCACCTGGCCTCTTGAGCTATAGGCTCCCCTTGAGAAACCCTTGTTCAGCACTTGGGGGCTCTAATCTAAGCCCAGCCTGGGCCTTGGGGAAACTGGCAAGTCTGTGACCCCTGACCAGGTATCTGGGCAGGGCCCAGATAGGACTTCAGACATCTGTCTGTCTCTCCCACACCACAGAACATGTCCACGTCTATGGGCATAAGGCTTCAGGACTTCTCAGCCAAAAAGGACCATCTGGTTCAGGTCCCTGTTTACAGGAAGGGAAACTGAGGCTCAGGAAGGGGCCCTGGCTTACTCAAGACTGCCCTGTATGTGCAAGGCAGAGCCAAGACTCAAGCTCAGGTCCCTACAAGCCTGCTCCTGGCAGAGGCATCTTTGGATGTCAACACCTGAGACTCACCTGGGGAGGTTTTAAATGTCCCCAAAGCCCAGGACACAACCCAGAGTAATGAGAGCAAAACTTTGGGAGGTGGGTCTCAGGCTTTGGGATTTTTTTTTTTCAATTCTCCCCAGGTGGCTCTAGTATGCAGCCAACCTGAAACCTGCAGATCTGTCGTGAATCTTACAGGTAAGGAGAGGGTGGCATGGAGGTTATCTTGTCTGGTTCCTCCTCTTCTTGCATCTGGGCCTATCAGCATCTTAGCCTGACTCCCTGAAGGCAGAGGTTAGTGTCACCTGAAAATACCCCTCAGCCCCCACCTATCCACCTAGAGACAGGGGAGTCTGCCATTGTCGTTGTCGTTGTCGTCGTCATCTTTAATCCTAAACTTTTTTAAAAAACTTTATTTTTATTTATATATATATTTTTATGTGGTACTGGGGATTGAATCCAGGACCTTATACATGGGAAGAAGGCACTCAACCACTGAGCTACACCAACTCCTCTCTTGTTTTCTTTCACTCTCTCCAACCCCAGAGCAGTACTACAGTGAGTAGCTATCGAGGACCCTTCCTGTCCCCCTGGGTCTTAGATCATCCCTGCCAGTCAACCCTCATCTTATGTTTCCCCTCCCTTTGCCATTATTTATGACCTGGGAAATGACTGTTCTCCAAACAGCAGGCTTTTCTGGAGAGTATTTACAATCCTCTGTCTATGCAGCTGGATGACCTAACTTCCCCACACCAATACCTTCTGGAAAGAAGATGTGAGCTTTCAGTATTAATTCAGGAACACTAAAAGCCAATCCCTCCCAAGAGCTCTTACTATGTGCAGGGCAGAGTGTGCCTTTCCGTGCATGTGGCTCAATCCCTCAAGCCAGTGTTTCTCCAAAGGGAGTTTGCTGCGCTCCCCAAGCTCAGCCATGTCCTCCGCCCTGGTTCCAACAGGCAACGTGTGAATTAAATGCCAGTGTGATGGACAGAAGAACAGAAGGCTGGATGCTAGTAGAGCTGAGCTCTCACTGAAGCTCTGCTTCCAAAGTGGGCTCCTGAGCAAGTCAATTTCTCTCCCTTCATTCGTGAAATGAAGAGCTTAGTTTAGCCATTAATGCTTAAATGACTCACAGAGCTTGCTTTATTCCGGCCTCCAGCCAGGGTCAGCTTTCTAGGAGGCAGAGAGTCATGTGTCCACTAGGCAGAGCCCTTGGGTGAGGTGAGGCCAGGAATGAGGACCAAGCCTGGACTCCATTCCTCCCCTTCCCATTTCTATTCAGCATCTGCTTCAGTTCGTTAAAGCTGCTCAAAGCAGATATCTTAAAATGGATTGGCTTTTAAGAGTGAGAATTTATCAGCTTACAAGCTTACAGTTTTGAGACTGAGAAAAATGTCCAAATCAAGGCACCATCAAAGCAATGCTTTCTTCCCAAAGACTGGCTGCCTCTGTCAAATGGCAAGGCACATGGTGGCATCTGTTGTCTCTCTTTTCTATTGGGTTTCATTGCTTTCAGCTTCTTGATTCCTTGGCTTTCTCTCTTGGTCTGAAATTCATTCTCTTATAAAGGGCTCCAGTGAGAAGATTAAGACCTACCCTGAATGAGGTGGGTCATATCTTAAGATCCTACTCACCCAAAGATCCTACTTAACAATGGGTCCACTCCTACAGGAATGGATTAACTTTAAGAACATGCTTTTCTGGGGTCCATTCTGCTTCAAACCATCACAGCATCCTTGAAGCTATGGTGCTGACAAGTGACACCCTGATGTACTCCACAGACTCCCAAGATGATGACAAGACCTTTAGGGAATCATCACATCCTTCCTACTTCTAGATGGACCCTCACCCAAAATGGCTTCCCTCCCCTACCTGAGTGGGGCAGCCCTCTCTGAGGGGAACAGGCTTCCTGCCATCTTCTCAAAAATCTCTCCCATTTCCTTATCATTTAGGAGGAGATGGAAACCTTAGGTGCCTCTGCTCCACCCAGGCTCTGGAACCAGGAACTTAGATGGCACCAGAGCCTCTGTCTGAGGCCTCTTGGCCATGGTATGTATGCTGGACATCCCGCCACCACTTCCTCTTGCCCCCACTCCATCCCCGACACTCACTGACCATGACAGCACAAGGATCCCAACACTCATGGGTGTACCACATGCAGCCTGAGGCACCATTCATGCACAGAAGCAGCAGCAGTCACTGTCATGTATCCATGCCCACTCTGTGAAGCAGGCTGAGCTGCAATTATAGTCTCATTTTATGGATGAGGATGCTGACACTCTGAGAATTGAGGGAGTTACCCTTGAATGTCACTCAGAGGCCAGCTCTTGGAGACTCCCTCTCTTTGTCCCACATTTCCTCCCACACAAGGAACCCTGACATGTTCCCTCATGACACATCCTCCTTGCCTGATGCCCCAGTGATGGATCTCAGCCTCTGAACGAGATTTCCACCTGGAACACATTGCCCCATAGTGTGCTCACTTCTAAAGGACACAGACATGTTGGATGGGCATGGCCATGACCACCTGATAGCTAAGGAGTCCTGGCCCTTGAAATGACCTTGGTCTGAATTCAGGTCCTGCTTGCCCTCAATCCAATGCTTAACTCTGCATTGGGCATCACCCTCTTCAGCTAACCTCCACCCTCACACTCCAGTTGTCCAGTTGTTCTTTCCTTCCTCTGCAATCTGGTTGCTGGGTCTGAGCAAAGCCATTTGTTCATTCCATACATATTGATTGATTGTCTGTAATGTGTACAGGAGACCAGGTATTGGCTTCACAGAGCCTACCATCTAGCAATAAGGCAGACTGATACACAAAGAAAATTGCCAACAGAGCAGGTGATGAAACATGAAGCAGAGTGAGGTGATTGAGAGGGCCAGCTGTAGGCAGGGGAGTAGTATGTCATACAAGATGATAAGTGGCATTCAGAACAGAGACCTGAAGGAAACGGCCAAGTGAGCCATGAAGATAGCAGGGAAAGCGCATTTCAGGCAGAGGGGACAGTAAGTGCAAAGGCCCAGAGGTAGTACAGTGCTTAAGATATTTGAGAAATAGCAAGGGGGTCCATGGAGAATGGGATGAGAGGGAGAATGGAAGGGCTGAAGGAAAAGACAAAATAGGCTTTACCTATTTTTCCTCCTCTTGACACTTTTCATTACCCATCTGGGAGCAAAAATAGTTTGGAAAAGTTACAAATTTATGGCTCCATCCCTCAACTACAAAAACAACAAAACCCTTATAATCACATAGGAGTGAGAGAACTAGATTTCCAGAGTTACAACAGCATAATACTCAGAATGTCTAGTTCCCAACAAAAAATTGCAAAACACACAAAGAAATAGGAAATTCCTGAATGTTCATTCACAGGACAAAAAAGAAATTGCCAGAAATAATCCCTGAGATGCTTATACAATGAAACTATTAGTCAAAGACTATCTGTTTTAAATATATTCAATGAGCTATATGAATCAATATATAAAGAACTAAAGAAAATTAATTGGAAAATGATGTCTAAAAAAACAAAGAGATGGAAATTATAAAAAGGAATCAAACAGAAAGTTTGGAGCTGCAAGGTACAGTAATTGAGATGAAAACAAAACAAAACAAAACTAATTAGATGGTTTCGACAGTAGATTTGAATAGGCAGAAGAAAGGGTCAGTGAACTTGAAGATAATACAGTGTGAGGAGCAGAAGGAAAAAAACATGAAGAAAAATAAACAGAACCTGAGGGACTTGTGGAACATCATCAAGTGTACCAACATTGGAATCCCAGAAGGACAAGAGAAAGAAAGGGGCAGAAAAAGTATCTGAAGAAGAAGTCAGTGTAGCTCAAGTGGTTGAGTGCCAGCATACCACGTACAAGGTCCTGGGCTCAATCCCCAGCCCCAGTACCTAAAAAAAAAAAAAAAAAAAAAAAAAAAAAAAAAAAAGGAAAAAAAAAAGCATTTGAAGAAATAATGGCCCAAAACTTCCCAAATCTTATGGCATATGCGAATATACACATCCAGGAAGCTCAATAAACTCTAAGCAAGATAGACTTTAAGATCTCTCCACCAAGACATATTATAGTGAAATTGTTAAAATCCATAGACAAAGACAGGATTTTGAAAACAGCAAGAGAGAAGTGACTTGCCACATACAAAGGGCTCCCCAATAAGACCAACAGTGGATTTCTCATCAGAAACCATGAAGGCCAGAATACAGTGGGATGGCATATTTGATCCTTAAAGAAAAAAACTTCAACCAAGAATTCTATAGACACAAAATTATCTTTTGTAAATGAAGGAGAAATTAAGACATTTACAGATAAACAAAAACTAAAAATGTTCAGTAACAGAAGACCTGCCCTACAAGGAATGCTAAAGAGAATTGGACACTGGGCAGTAACTCAAAGCCATATGAAGAAACACAGAACATTGGTTACTATATAGGTAAATATAAAATCCTGCATTATTGTTCTTTTGGATTATAACTGCTCCCCCCCCCATATGTGTTAATAGGCAAAAGTATAAAACAACATTTAAAATCTATGTCAATGGGAAAACAATGTATAAAGATATAATCTAAGACAATAACAATATAAAGGGAAGGGACGGAGATATAAAGGAGTAGAGAGTTTGTATATTACTGAAAGTAGGATAGTACTAAGTTGTTCTTACTTTAGTCATTGTAATTACAGAGGTAACCACTAAGAATGTAACTAAAAAATAAAAAGAAAAGGAAAGAAGAAGGGACTCAAAATGGTATGCTACAAAAAAGCAACTAAATACAAAAAAAAAAAAAAGTAATGGAGTAATTGAGGAACAAGACATTCAGAAAAGAAATGACTGAATGGCAGAAGTAAATTCTTTCTTCTCAGTTACTACCTTAAATTTCAATGGATTAAATTCCTCTACAAAAAAACAGAGATTGGCAGATTGGATGAAAAAGCATGATCCATCCACATGCTGTTTACAAGATGGATGAAAAATCATGATCCATCCACATGCTGTTAACAAGAGCCTCACTTAGGTACAAAGATACAAAGAGGTTGAAAGCAAAAGGGTGGAAAAATCCATGCAAACAGAAAATTTTACAATGATTTGGAGACTTTGATACACCACTTCCAATAATGGATAGAATATCTAAGCATAAAATCAATAGGGAAATAGAGGACTTGAACAACACTTTAACCAATTAGACCTAAAGGACAGATATAGAACATTCCACTAAACAACAGCAGAATGCATATTCCTCTCGAGTGCACAGGGAACATTCTCCAGGATAGACCATAAGTTAGGCCACAAATAAAATCTTTATAAATTTTAAAATATTGAAATCATACAAAGTATCTTCTCAGACCAAAATGGAATAAAGCTAGAAATCAATAAGAGAAGGAAAACTGGAAAATGTACAAATATGTGGAAATTAAACAGCACACTATTAAACAACCAATGAGTTAAATAAGCAATCATAGGGAAAATTAGGAAATATCTTGAGTCAAACAAAAACACAACATACCAGAACTTATGGCAATGCTCAGAGGAAATTTATAGCTTTAAATGCCTACACTAAAAAAGAAGAAAGACTGCAAATCAATGACTTTACACGTAAAGAAATTAGAACAAGAAGAGCAAATGAAACCCAAAGTTAGTAGAAAGAAAGAAATAGTAAAGATTAGAGTGGAGCTAAATGAAATTGAGAACAGAAAACCAATAAAGTCAATAAACCTTTAGCCAGATTTATAAAGAAAAAGAGAGAGAAGAAATGAATAACTAAAATCCTGAAAGTGGGGACATGACTACCAACCTAAAGAACCTTATAGGAGGGTACTATGAACAACTATATGTCAACAAATCAGGAAACCTAGACGAAATGGACAAATACCTAGAAATACGCAAATTATCTAATCTGATGAAAGATGAAATAGGAAATCTCAACAGATCTATAACAAGTAAAGAGATTAAATCAATAACCAGAAACCTCCCAACAAAGAAAAGCCCAAGACCAGATAGTTTCACTGGTGAATCCTACCAAATGTTTAAAAAAGAATTAATACCAATACTTCTTAAACTCTTCAAAAAAAAAAAATAGAAGAGAAAGAAAACTTCTTAGTAAACTCCGTGAGGTCTGCATGACCCTGATACCAAAGCCAGACCAAGACACTAAAGAAAACTACAGATCAATATCCATTATGAATATAGATGCAAAAATCCCAGCAAAATATTAGCAAACCAAGTCCAGCAGCACATAAAAAGATTATGCACCATTGTCAAGGAGGATTTATCCAGAAGGCAAAGGTGTTTCAATATATGAAAATCAATAAATGTAATATACTGCATTAATAGTATGAAGGAATAAAATCACATGATAATATTAACTGATGTAGAAAAGTCTTTTGATAAAATCCAACACCCGTTCATGATAAAAAACTCAACTTCCTCAACCTGATGAAGGACGTATGTGAAAAACTCATAGCTAAAGTCATACTCAATGGTGAAATATGGAATTCCCCCTAAGATCAGGAAGTTAGACAAGGATGCTGCTTTGCCATTTCTATTTAACATTGTACTAGGAGTTCTATCCAGAGCAATTAGGCAAGAAAGAGAAAGAAAAGACATCTAAATTGGAAAGGAAGAAGTAAAACAATCTCTGTTTGCAGATGACATGATTTTATGTTCAGAAAATCCTAAAAGAACCCACAAAAACACCTATAAGAGCTAATAAATGAATTCAGCAATGTTTCAGGATACGAGATGAATATACAAAAATCCATTATCTTTCTATACACTAGCAATGATCAATCCAAAAAAGGAAATTAAGAAAATAATTCCATTTATTATAGCATCAGAAAGGATAAACTACTTAAGATTACATTTAACCAAGGAGGTGCAAAACTTATACTCTGAAAACTACAAAACATTGCTGAAGAAATTAAAGATGACCTAAATAAATGGAAACACATCTTGTGTACTTAATATCTTTAAGATGTCAATATTACCCAAACTGATCTATAGATTCAATGCAATCCCTATCAAAATTCCAGAAAACATTTTTTTTTGCAGAAATGGAAAAGCCAAATCTAAAATTCATATGAAATTGCAAGGGACCCCAAACTGCCAAAACAAAATTGAAAAAGGACAAAGTTGGAGGACTCACACTTCCCTTTTTCAAAACTTAATCCAAAACTACAGTAATCAGAACTGCATGGTGCTGGCATAAGGACAGTCATCTAGACAAATGGAATAGAATTGAGAGTCCAGAAATAAATTCATGCATCTATGGTCAATTGATTTTTGTCAAGGCTGCCTAGACCATTCAGTGTGGGAAAGAATAGTCTCTTCATCTGGTGCTAGGTTAACTGAATTTCAACATGCAAAAGAGTGATGTCAGAACTCTACCTCCCACCGCATACAAAAATTAATTCAAAATGGATCAAAGACCTAAATGTAAGAACTAAAAGTATTGAACTCTTTGAAGGAAACACAGTAGTAAATCTTCATTCCCTTGGATATGGCACCAAAAACATGAGCAACAAAGGAAAAAATAGATAAATTAGACTTTGTCAAATTTAAAACTTTGTTCATTAAAAGATACTTGCCTGAAAGTGAGAAGAAAATGTTTGTAAATCATATTTCTGATAAGGGACTTGTTTGCAGAATATATAAAGAACTCTGTAACTCAAAAACAAAAAGATGAACAATGCAGTTGAAAGAATATATACAAATGACCAACAAGTCAATGAAAATATGCTCTACCTCATTATCCATTAGGGAAATACAAATCATCAAAACCACAGTGGGATACCACTTCACACCTACTAGGAGGGCTAAAAGAAAAAAAGAGAGACAGTAACAAGTGTTGTAAGTATGTGGACAAACTGGAACCCTTGTACATTTTTGATGGGGATGTAAAATGGTACAGCTGCTGTGGAAACAGTTTGGTGGTTTCTCAAAAAATTAAACAGAATTACTAAAGGACCCAGCAATTCTACTCCTAGGTGTACAGCCAAGAAAATTGAAAATAGGTATTCAAATACTTGTACAAAAATGTTCATAGCAGCACAATTCACAATAGCCAAAAGGTTAAAACAACCCAATTGCCCATCAGTGGATGAATAGATAAAATGTGGTGTAGTCATACAATGGAATCTTTATTCAGCCATTGATAGGAATGAAGGGCTGATATTTATGGCAGCATGGGTGAACCTGGAAAACGTTATGTTAAATGAAAGAAGCGAGACACAAAAGGTTACATATTACAGGATTCCATTTTTTTGAAATTCCCAGAATAGGCAAACCCATAGATACAGAAAGCAGATTATTGGTGGCTAAGGCCTAGGGCATGGGGACAATGGGGGTGACCGCTAATGGGTGAGGTATTTCCTTTGGGGAATGATGAAGATGTTTTGGAGTTAGATAGAGGTGGTAGTTGCCCAACACTGAATGTGCTAAATACCACTAAATTGTATGCTATAAAATGGTTCATTTTATGCTATGGGGTTTTTCACCCCAATGAAGAAAAGAGATGATAAAACTTCCACCTACACCTCCTCCCCTCAATTCTTGCCCTTGGTCCCCATCCATCACATTATAAGATGGGCCATGTGGAGAAGCCACTTGTAGGTGTTCCACCTGGCAGCCAGCGTCAGTAGCCAGACATGCGGGAACCAGCTGGGGAACAAAAACTAGCCTGCTGGACTGCCATGTTCTCAACCTGCAGAAATTGAGAGGTACAGCACATGCTTACTATTGTCTTAAACCACCCAGTTTTGTGGTCATTTGTTCTTTAGCAATAGATAACTAATAACCATCTGTGATGGTTAGGCTAATGTGTCAACTCGCCCAGGTAATGGTGCCCAATTGTTTGGTCAAGCAAACACTGGGCTAATTGTAATACAAGGACATTTCATGGACTTTAATCATCAGGGAGTTGATTACATAGATGGCTGGTTATATCTACAATAAACTGAGGAGATTGCCATCAGCAAGGAGTGAAGTCTCGTCCAATCAGTTGAAGGCCTTAAAAGGGAAAGTGATTTCAGCATTCAGAGAGAGAATTCCCATCTCTACGTCAGACAGACAGTGTCTCCTGGGGAACTCGTCAAGGACCCTCACCCGAGCCCCAGTTTTGCAGCCTGCTCTGTAGAATTTGGATGGTCACATGAGACAATTTTATAAAATCTTATGCTATTTAAAGATATCTCCTGTTGGTTTTGTGTCCACAGAGAACCCTAATACACCAGCCATTGTCACTTTCCTCTCCTCCAAACAGCCCATGGCTCCAGGACCCTGGATAGCTCCTGCCCATATGCCATTGTTTGTGCTGTTTAGCCCTGTGTTGCCCCTCACACCACTCCCTTTTTGTGTTTTCTTTGCCATTTTTTCTCCCTTCGAAGCCCTGCCTCCTCCAAGAGGACTTGCTCCTACTTTAATTTTGGGGGAAGGCGGAAAGTGGAAGAGTATCTGGGCATGTAGATGATTCTACAAATTGACGTTATTCCCAACCTCCAGAAGCCCCACTCAAGAGCTGGCTCCTCAAAAAAAGTTAAACACAGAATTACTGTATGACTCAGGAATTCCACTCCTAGATACCTACCCAAAAGAAATGAAAGTAGGCATTCAAACAAACACTTGCAACTTCTACCTCTCACAAATGTGGGAAAGCAAACTTGGACATGCCAACAGTCATGGTAGTCTACGGAGCATTTCCCACACTCCAGAGAATCCATTTTCATCCCCACTCATGGAGGCAAAGTGAGATGAAGTGACCTGTCCCGTGTTCCACCATGAGGGGAGGAGCTGGAGCTGGACCCAGACCCAGGCCCTTGGCTCCAGACCCTGCCCTCTCCCAACTGACAGTGCAGCTCCCTCTCTCCTGCCCTCCCAAGGCTGCCTCCCATACCTTTGTCCAGCACAGGTCCAAAGATGGCCGGGCTATTGAGGACAGTGGTGCAGTTCCAGCGGCGGCCACGGAACTGGTGCTGGCACTCTTGGATGCCGATCTTGACGCCTTCCGCTACACTTGGCATGATTTCCACGTAGTTCCGGCAGAAGCGCAGCTGCTTGGGCACCAGGCCAGGGATGCTGGCACAGAGGATGGGCTGTGTGCCCAGGGAGGAGTACTGATGCCCGATGGCCAAGGACCTGACAGGAGGAGGACAAGGAGGCTGGTTAATGGGGGAGCCGGTCTGGCCAGCCCTTGATGCAGAAGGAGATGGTCCCATTCTCTGAGAGAGGGGCCAAGGCCCTACCTGGGGGAAACCTGTCATCTGAGAGAGTAGACGAGGCCCTTTTTCTTTTGGGTAAAACATAGCTTCTGCCACTAAGGAAATTTGATTTTATGGAAAATGCAGGGCCCTTGCTACCTGTACCATACACAAATGACCCAAGACTTAGCACAAAACGAAATGTCTAAATGTACAGCATGAGTGGAATGGGTGTAGCTCAGTGGTTGAGTGTGTTTCACATGTACGAAGTCCTAGGTTCAATCTCCGGTAACTCCTTAAAAAAAAAAAAGATGTGCAACATGAAATGGTAGACTGTTAAAGAAATGTTGAAGGCCTGAACTTCTGCTTTGTACAACTGCAGGGGGCTCCATTCACCCTGAAGCCACAGAGACTATTCACAGTGTGAATGGTGTTTTGGAATGGGACCCAGAGCATTTGGGCCAGGTCAGCCGAGGGAGGGGTACTTGAATGGAGGAGGACTGCTTCCTGGCAGGGTGGAGGGGGAGTGGTGACCAGTGACACAGCAGTGGATGAACCCCATAGGGGAAAACAGAGCTAAAGTCATACCTTCCCTGTGAGTCTGCAAGTCTGCTTTCAGTGATTAACCCAAAAGGTATAACAACACATACCCACAATCAGGCATGTTCAAGAAAGTTCATTGAGCTTTATTCTTATTTATTTTATTCTTATTTATTTATTTTACATTTATTTGGAAACAACCCAAATATTCATCCATAGGGGAGTGGATATGCAAACAATGGTTCATTTATGCTACTTGGCAATAAAAAGGAATGAACCCCCAATACACAACACAACACAACACAACACAACACAGATGAGCCTCGCCAATACGGAGTTGAGTGAAAGAAGCCTGACATGAAGCAATGCCTGCTCCATGATTCCACTCATGTAGCTTACGGTGAACTGGTGGACAGACAAATTGTATCTATGGGGTAAAAAATCAGAACAGGGGTTACCTCTAAAGAACAGGGGGTTACAGAACAAACATATGCCACTAGCCATGTGTGGCTATTTAAATTTAAACGAATTAAAATGGCAAAGAAATTGAAATTCAGTTTCTCAGTCACTTTAGCTGCATTCACACCCTCTTTGATCAGAGGCTACCAAATTGTACAGTTCTGACATAGAACATTTCCATCACTACAGAAAGTTCTATTGGCCCACACTGGTCTAGGTTGATGAAAATGTTCTGTGTTTCGATTGGGGTGTTGGTGACACAGGTGTTTATGTCAAAACTAACTGAACTGTGCACTTAGGATCTGTCCATTCTGCTGCATGTGATTATGTCTCAGTTAATCCAAATGAATTGCCAGGTCCTTTTGGGGGCTGGCAGGGGCAGGCAGAGGGGAAAGAGCATCTCAAAAGGGAATAATCTTTTATCACTGGATGTGTTTTAATGTTTAATGTAAATAATGGAAGTTATAAAGGTACATTAGAAACATTTGAACCCTTCAGAAAGAGATAAAAGGAACAGTACAGATGTGACGATCTCCTTCCTCCCTGGTCGCTCTCTGAAGGAGCCTTTTGTGTGATTTCCTACAGAAATTCTAGGAAAATTGTGAACACAGATCCCCTTCAGACACCTGTTCTGCAAACACGGGCACTAGGGTGGAGGGCTCACCTGCTGCTTGACAGCTGCTTTTTTTATTTCATCTTCCATTCTCTATAATAGCTGTATTGTGTCCAATATATGAACATACCAAAAAATGTTTGACACATTTCATATAGGAGGACATTTAGGTTGTTTCCAGTTTAAAGAATATTTTAAAAATTACAAAGTGCTGCAGTGAGTGTCCCTGTGTACATAATTAGTAAGTGACTGCAAGATACACATAGGTTGAATTACTAATAGTAGAATTTTTAGGTCGAAGGTTATGGGCACTTATGTTTAAATAGATGTTTCCAAATTCACTTCTAAATTCCTCTCAAGAATGGTGCATATAAGTACTGTTTACCCACCCCTTGCCAACTTAACCATTATCTAACTCAGAAATGCTGCCAATCTCATGGGTGACACATGGTTATGTCTACCTGTTGATGTGTCTACCCAATCTGATGGGTGACACATGGTTATGGCAATCTGTTGATTGTCTACCTAGTCCCATGGGTGATATGTGGCTATGGCTGCCTGTTGATTGTCTACCCAGTCCCATGGGTGACATGGGGTTATGTCTGACTGTTGATATGTCTACCGAGTCCAACAGGTGACACTTGGTTATGTCTGCCTGTTGATGCGTCCACCCAAACTGATGTGTGACCCATGGTTATGGCTGTCTGTTGATTGTCTACCAGTCCCATGGGTAACATGTGGTTACAGCTGCCTGTTGATTGTGTACCAGTCCCATGGGTGACACATGGTTATGAATCCCTGTGGATGTTTCTTTCTCCTCTATTAAGGCAGGGTTCTTGGAGGCAGAACTCTGTCTAATCTGTCTCAATGCTTAGTACACCCTTGGTGGATGCTCCACATGAGTGAGGAGTGCCTGCTGCTGTTTTACAGGACTGAGCTGGGAAGCCTGACTTCCAGCTTCTGCCAGTAGGGCAACTACTGATATCACAAAAGGTCTTCAGGGTTCTGTGTGATGGGGAGAAGAACCAGGCATTAGAGGCTCCACAGATAAAGATGAGGTAGCTGGATGGGTGAGGAGCTCTAGGGGAGAGTAGTCCACAGCTTCTGAGCAAAAGGTCCCCAGAAGTCTAGTGCCACCTGTTTCCACTGAGAGGTAAACAGACTCCAACCAAGTTCACTTAGATCACCACCTTGTCTGGTCTTCTCTGGTGACGAAAGTCCTCCTTTCTCTTCTTCCTCCTCAGGAAGTCCAGTTTCCCTCCATTTCTCTGGGCTGTCCAATGTGGCCTATGCCAGGAGCTCCTGAGTAGTCCCTCTTCCTGGCTGCAACCCTCAGGCAGGCAGGAAGGGGCACTGCTCATCTGGCAGCTTTCTCCTGTGAACTCCAGGAAAGAATGTCTGTTTCTTCTTCCTTTGTGTGGTGGGGTAAGTGCGATATGGCAGCTTTATTGATACCTTGGCTGGGACACTCCTGGGGTTAATCTTAGCACATTGTTTCTTCTATGTTTCTCGGTAACTCACATATTTGTATCATGAAACTGACGTTTATTAAGTCCTGTTTTGAATCTAACTCAATTCTGTATATCTGCAGTGAGAGCAGTAGAAAATGAATGGTAAATCACTGTCTCTCAGGCTTAGAAAAACAGATCCGCCCTCTAGAAATTCAAATTAGATATCATTGCTGTTCCCTCCAAACCCTTTAGTGCTTGGAGTAGCTGCTGGCTGCTGTATTAGACAGTGCTGCTAGACTCTGGATCTATCAGCTTGCTTTCCTCTTGCACCCTGCAGAGCACACTGGCATTTCTTCCACAGTCTCTACCAGCCCCTCAGCAGAAAGGTCTTGGCTCCCTTCTCAGACCACGGAAACCCTCTCACCCTCAGCAGCCACCCCAAATGCTCTCTCTTCCTTGCAGCCTTCCTGATGTCCTGCCCAGGGGCAACCACTCTCTGCCCCTTTTGGCCACCCCTCTACCGTACTTACTTAATTCTACCTTGTACAGTTCCTTCCCCAGCTGATTGGAGCTCCTGGAGGACAAATGGAGAGGCTAAGGGAGGTGGGTGATGTTCCCTAAAAAATCTGATTCTGGAGCCCTCCACATCCCTGCCCCCTAGACACACCATGTCATTTCTGTCTTCTGGAATGCACTTTCCCTCCTTTCCTCTATGCTAAATCACAGCCCTCAAGAGTTAAACCCTACCTTCCTCTAAGAAAGCTCAGTGTGAACATAAACAGGACCCGTGCATTCATGCACTCAGCCCAAGGGGAGCTCAGACCCCCATCTGATGGGCTGCCAGTCCCTCTTCTGTGTTCCTGGTCATGGGAGAGGAACCAATGCCTCTCAACCAGACACCTGGCATCCATGGGGTTCCCATGCATATTCATACCCTGAAGACCTGATCCTCCTAAATCTCTCACCCCCCAGTTAGAATGTTGTGTAAGCCTTGCAGCTGGCCTCCCTTCTTCCCAGAACTGCTCCTCCAGTCCGTCCTCCACATTAAAGAGTTGAGAAGCTGGCAAACTGGATCCTGCAGCCCTCAGGCCCAGGACCCAGCAGGAATCACATGTCCCAGAGCTGAAATGTTTCCCTGACATGAGTTTGTCTGTCCATCCATTCATTTATTCATTTGTTCATCCATCCATCTATTTGTCCACCTACCCACCCATCCATCCAACCATCCATCATCCATGCATCCATTCATCCATCCATTCATCTGTCCATCCATCCACCCATCCATCCATCCATCCATCCATCCACTATCCATCCATCCATCCATCCACTCATCCATCCATTCACCCATCCATCCATTAGTTCATTCATTCATTTGCTATCATGGAGCACCTACCAAATGCCAGGGACTGAGCTAGGCCTGCACTCCCCTCAGGTTTCTCCCATGCTCACTGATAGCAGCACACATACTGATGTCTCTGAAGATGGCCAGCTCTGGCACAGGTGTGTGAAGTTCTTTAATTCTCTTGGCCTGGAGTGTGGAACAACCCTAACCCAACCCCACCGTCCTGCTCTCTCTCTTTGAGCTTGGCCCTAAGGTCACTCTCGGGAAGCTTTCTCTATGATTTCTGTCCCTCACTCTCACATGCACCCTGCCCTGCACAGAATGGCAACAGTCTTTGTGGCCTGGAGGGCATCTGGCCTGTGGGAGAGAGGCCTCAGTCTGAGAAGGTGAGCTGGGCCAGGTCCCATAACTCAAAGGGAAGCAGACCCAGGGGGGGCAGGAGGGGCAGTGGAGGTGAAAGACAGGTAATTGGCACTACTACCTCATCTACTTTACTCTTGGCTGACAACCTTGACCATCTTGTATTTGACCAAAAGTAGAAGCCTCCAGGTGCCATCTTCCTAGGGCCTGCTTCCCCTCCTTCCCTCATGGAACAATGGAGGGTGTGCTTTCTAAGGCCCAGCCTTCCCAGGCTTTGGTCCCCCTGGGCTCCACTTCCTCAGCTGCATTGGCTTACCTCTGGAATGGGCCACCCCACCAACACCCACACTTGCACTGCGAACCTCCCAGCTTTAAAGAACAAGGAGCAAAATCTCCCCTTGACCTCAATTCTCCTCCCAGCTCCACCCACTCCAATTTGGTCTCTGTCTACCATGCCACCGAAATGTCTCCAGCAAGGTCTCTGATGACCACCTGGGGCCACTTTTCATCCCATTAGATGCTCAGCCTGTGTAGATGTGGCCGACTCGCCTCCTCCAGGCTCAAGCAACATCATTCTCTCCTGACTCTCCACCATCCTCTCTAGATGAAAGCTTTCCACTCCTTTGCTGGCTTGATCCCGGGCCCTTTTCTCCCCTCTCCCTGTCCTCTCTTGGAGAACTTGTCCTATCATCTGTGTGCAGAAGACTCTGCCTGCTCCTGGACTGTGAGGTGAACTCTCCTGTCTTAGTTTGCTAAATGTTGCCCAAGCAATATACCAGAAATGGATTGGTTTTTATAATGGGAATTTATTAGGATAAATGTTAACCTTACAGTTTTGAGGCCATGAAAGTGTCCAAATCAAGAGATGCTGTCTCACCAAGGTACAGCTATGGGTGGTGGTGTCATCTAAAGATGTTTTCTTTCCAAGTTCAGATGTGGGCAATTAAGCACATGGCAGGGCACAATGCCATGCTCGTCTCTCCCTTCTGCTCTGGGCCTCATCTTTTCAGCCTCGAGCTGCTCCATGGGCCTAGCCTCTTGGGGGCTTTTTCCATGGCTCTGTGCTCTGCTGATTCCAGGTGGCTTTCTTTCAGTGTCTCTGCTACTTTCAGTCCTCTATTTATAAAGGACTCCAGTAAGAGGACCAAGACTTACCCTGGGTTATGCCTCACTGAAACAATCCAATCAAATCCCCCCAACTGAATCCAATCCAATCCAAGGGCCCCACACCCACAGGAATGGATTAGTTCCAAGAACATGATCTTTTCTGTGGTCCACAAAAAGCTTCAAACAGTGACACCTCCTCTGATACCACTTAGCACAGTGTACAATAACCTCATGCAGCTGTTGAGCATAAGTTTCCCATGTGGTAGGCCTGGCTCTCTATTGTTCCTCACAAGTTTTCCAGCTCTTAACAAGTGCCTGGCACAGGGAAGGTGCCTAGAGCATTGCTGCTGAACTAGCTGACCCTAAAGGCATGAGGCTCAGCTCCTCTGTGTGCATGAACTGCTTTGGTTGTAGCACAGCGCACAGCAAGAACCCAAAAACGCCACCTCTCCCCAACTTTCCAAGAGAGTCCAATGCTTGCTGGCTTTAGTCTCAATTCGGCTACTAATGCGATAGAATCTTGAATGAGGAGACTTTTCCTTTTGGGTTTGGAGCACATCCTCTTTAATGAATGGAGGGTTGGTGGTTGGGGGGATGGGGTCCATGAGGAGCTGGCAGCCTCAAGAGGGAGGCTAGACTGGAGTGGCTGAAAGGTCTCAGGCAGGGGCTGGTGGGCGGGGAAGCAGGAATTTGGTTCAGGCCCAGCCAGCAGCTCAGACCTGAAGTCCATCTCTGGGCTGCTTGTCTGACCTTTCTGCCCCCAAACAAGAAAGAAGTGGTGTGGCTGGGGTCTGGAGAGTCTTGAAGGATACCAGGCCAAGGTGGGACCAACTATGCCCCTGGGAGCTCCTGGAGCCCCAGTGATGGTGCCTCAGGGACTAGCACATGGTGTGAGGCCACAACAATCCACTGGCCCCATTTGCCCTGGACTGAGGAGATTTCAATTTTAAAACTGGGAAAGTCCCAGGCAAGCAGGGACAAGTTGTCCCTCCCTCAGGTGGGGCTGACCTGACTGGCTTTGGCTCCTGTATCCATTTACCAGGTCGGCTTCCTTTCCACCATTCTGCATGTGGACCCTCCACATAAGATTCTATTTGCAGAAGAATCTCAAGCAAACACTGAGCATGCCCAGCTGTTTAGGGGCAGAAGTGTGCTGTCTGCAAAACTTATTTCAAAACGCAAAAAAAAAAAAAAAAAAAAAAAAAAAAATGTTCATATGAACAGATGAATGGTGTGGTGGCCTGGAGTTATGTACCCCAGAAAACATGTTCTTGGGGAACAGGTGTAGCTCAGTGGTTGAGCATCTGCTTCCCATATATGAGGTCCCAGGTTCAATCCCGGCCGGTACCTCCTAACAAACAAACAAAAAAAAAAACCACATGTTTTTAATCTTAATCCATTCCTGTGGGTGTGAACCCATTGTAAATAGGACCCTTGGAAGTTTTAATTTGAGTTAAGGTGTGGCCCAACCGAATCAGGATGGGAGGCCATGTGACGGAAAAGCCAAGGAACTCCAAAGATTGCCAGCCAGCCAGAAGATACCAACTGGGGGGAGGAAACCAGCCTTCTAGTCTCTGAAACCCTGAGCCAATAAATTTCTGTTGTTAAGCCAACCCATTGTATGGTATTTATTTTAGTAGCTGGGAAACTAAAGCTTTCAGAATGGCTAGGTAAGTGATAAACCAGGTGGGGTAGAATGTGAATTGTGAGTACATGGGAGTTCTCTGTAAAATTCCCTTATCTCCTCTATATGTTTGAAATGTTCATAACAAAATGTTGGGGGGAAAGGTTTGAAAGGCATGGCCCTAGTCTCTGAAGGTTTCTGAGCAGAGCTGGTTCCTAAGGTTAATGCAGCCATTTGTCCCTCCTTTCTCTTTCCCATTGCCGGGGAGCTGGGGAGGAAGGGAGCAAGGGAACATCCCTACAAAGGAAAATCCACTCAGGGTTGACTTTACTTTGCTGATTAAATGGGCTTGATTATTGAGTCGTGGAGCAAGGGGCAAGAAAGGGGTCACTTCGTTTAGACAGAAAGCCAGTCATCAATGTTCAAGCTTCCAACCCCAACTCTGGACTCAGCCTCTTGCTGCCTTCAAAATGGCAACTGATGCACATGGTCCATCAGTCCCTTCTATTCAAACCTATATGTGATACTGGAGTTTGTAGGTGTACTTCCAGAGACTGGAGCCGTTGGCCTGCCCATGTGCCAGCTGTGCCTGGAATCTCGGTGGAGCTGCAACTCCTACTCTACATCTCAATGGACTCACCCAAGTCACCTGGTGAGGAGACAATGATGGACAACGGCAATCCCAGGGAAAGGAGAGAGTCTGCAGCTGCAGGCAGGATAATCCCATCCATCTTATCCATGGGATATAAGCCACCTCTCACTTGGAGGTGGAGTGGACATCACCATCCCAGACTTCTTAGGATTGGGGGAAGAGCTATCGACTAGAGTGGACTTACTGGTATTCTGTTGTAGACATATTGTGGTTCAAGCAATGGAAGAAATTACAACATTAATGTGGAGCCAGTGGCCACTGGACACTTTCGGGCAGGGAAGGGAAAAGCAGTTGTAATACAGGGGCTTTTTCAGGACTTGGGAATTATCCTGAGTGACATTACAACGTCAGATATAGGCCATTTTACATCAGCATATAATATGCAGAACTGTGTGGGAGAGAGTGTGGTCTACAATGTGAACTATGGTCCATGCTTAATGGCAAAGCCCCAGGATGTGTATATCCATTGCAGGTGATGTGCCACCCTAATGAAAGATGTTTATGTGGGATATTATGGGAGGTGTGGGAGGTGGGGAACATGGGAATCCTTGTAATTTTTGTGTAACATTTATGTAATCTAAGCATCTTTCAAAATATAAAATAAATAAATAAATTAATTAATTAATTAAAAAAAAAAAGGCAACTGAGGGAAGGGGTGTAGCTCAGTGGTTGAGCGCCTGCGTTCCATATATGAAGTCCTGGGTTCAATCCCCGCTACCTCCTCTAAAAAAAAAAGACAATTGGACCGGGCACACAGCCAGTTCCTAGGTGCTCATCCCCACTGCTGTATGCCTCTGAGGCTGGGACTCACTCTGGGTGCGGTGGGGGAGATGTGCCAAAGAAGAAGTCTCTCTGCCAACCCCCAGATCCTGCAGGCAGAGGACAGAGCCTGGCTCCCTGGGGCCCTTCCCAGCTCCCTGGGTCAGGGCAAGTGGCTTTGTCCCGTGCCTCCACCATACCACCCCAGGCTCACGTCTCCCGGGAAGGTAGAGAGGGGACTCCGACATTCTCAGTCTCTCCACAGCCTAGGGGTTCTCAGGACTGTGCTGAGTCAGCATGCTCTAGCCCGCAGCCTCCGCCCCTCTCCCCACCCCCCGCCCCAGTCCTCCTCCCTGGACAGGTCCCAGCACGCCACCTCCCGAGTGCTGCCAGGGAGCAGGCAGCCAGAGACACAGCCCAGATAGGGCTCCAGCTGTCCTGTCCACCACCAGCACCCACCAGGCTTTGGGGCACCTTTCCAGCACTCCTTTACCCCCCACCCCGGGC
Organism: Cabassous unicinctus; assembly: GCA_029593785.1. Classification (NCBI taxonomy): domain Eukaryota; kingdom Metazoa; phylum Chordata; class Mammalia; order Cingulata; family Chlamyphoridae; genus Cabassous; species Cabassous unicinctus. The sequence goes on along the minus strand of JAQZBX010022927.1, from coordinate 1,400 downwards.
CCAAGCCTTTAGTCCTCGAATTGCTTCTGGAAAGGCTTCTCCTTCAGAGACCCTGCCCCAGAAAGAGGGAGGGATGGGGGAACTCACAGTCTATATTAAAATCATATAAAACAATCCAAACTAGATATGCAACCCCATTCCCCCACCCCAGATCCAAATGTCTAATTCAAGGAGAATGTAGATGCCCCAATTAATCAATACTTGGAAAACCACAAGGCGTTAACTCCTTTCTTCCACATCTTTCTGGGAGGAAGTGGGGTGAGCTTGGGCCTGGGTGCCTAGGAGAAGAGACGGGATGGAGAGGAAGTCTCCAAAGAAAGCTGTGGCTGCGGGTGGGAGGACGGCTCCCGAGCTTGGGTGAGACATGCCACCCCTTTGCCCCAGAAGCCCAAAGCCTGCAGCTCCTCCACATGGGTTTTCCTGGGGTCACCTGGTGCTGAATGAGGAAAGAACCCACAAACTGCAAGGTACCACTCCAGGGTGAGCTGCGCAGCCCTCATCCCATGCCTGCATCTCCCCCATTCTCAGGACAGGGGTTTTCCGTGATAAAATACAATTCCACCAGTTGCAACGTGGGCTCCTGGATTGGATCTTGGGACAGAGAAAGGACATGGATGGAAAAACAGGCAAAATCAACCTGGCGGTTGGTTGATGTGCCAGGGTTGGTCTCTTAGCTGTGATAAAAACGCCACTGGCCAGTGTTATGTAAGATGTTAACGTCAAGACAAACTGGGTAAGAGGTGTGTGAGAACACTCTGTTCTATCTTCCTTCCTATTCCAAACTAAAACACTTCTAAAAAAAAAAATTAGTAGAGAAGAAAAAAAAGTAGTTATAAGGAAAGGAGTATACACAATTACGAAAATATGAAACAGATTTGTGATTTAGTGATACATGTTTCTTCATGAGTCCATTCAACAACAGGCTACTGTAGGGAGTGGGTGTAGCTCAGTGGTTGAGCACCTGTTTCCCATGTATGAGGTCCCGGGTTCAATCTCCAGTACCTCCTTAAAAAAAAAACAAACCCAAAACCAGGCTGTAGCAGTGAGTCTAATCACTGGGGTAATTTTGACAGCAGTGCTGAGTGTAATGACATTTTGTAATCTCTTCAGCAACTGGCATGGGATATGGAAATATCTGATTTCTCCCTGTGACAAAGTCACAGGTACTGCTGTGGTGTGCTGTCTCCATTTATAATTGAAAGCAAAGTTGAATTTCAGGGTGTGGCTGGTGGAAAGAAAGATGTCCTAGCTTGGTTCAGAACCCTGTGGAGAGAGCCCTGCTCTGGGGCCTGGCCCCAAGACAGTGCTGGGGTGCATTTGTCGGGCAGCACTCATGCTTTTGGTGCCCAGACAGGGGCTCCTTCTGCTCCTGTGAGCTCAGCAGCTGGCGGGGGGGGGGG
>JAQZBX010022926.1:0-31202 GCA_029593785.1 Cabassous unicinctus | reverse complement strand
CAACTCTGTTCTTTGCCTTGCCTTTTATATTCAATTCCCCACCCACCAAGGGGTGGGGCTCAACGCCCCACTGACTGACATGGCCCAGTCAACGCCCTAATCATAATTCAATTATGCCCAGATTAACAGATCAGATTACAGGCATGATCCAATTATATTTTTGGAATTCATAATTACATCAAATTCCCCAACGGTTACAGGGAGGATCACTGGTCCAGGGTATCGGTGGGGGGGAATGTGTGGGGAGGAGTGCACCTAGAGCATGCCTCTGTGGAAATTGAATGTATTCATGTGGTCATGTGGTGTTGTCTCGGTGGGTGGAGACCCACAGCATACACCTATGGAATACTGAATTCCCATCTTGGGGAGTCCTGCTACATTCTCTCATAGAGTGGAAAGACTCTCTAGAGTACCTGGGCAGTGACTAGCAAAGGAGGACAGACCAAAGTGCTAAGCCCTTAATATTGATGCTTGTACTTACGAACATTGTTCTTGTGAAATTGAAACTTAGCCTGGTAATATATATTGCCTAGGAGTTACTTCCTAAAATTATCCTTGTTGCTCAAATGTGGCCTATCTCTAAGCCAAACTTAACATATAAATTCACTACCTTTTCCCAACATGGGGCATGACTCCAAAGGATAAGCTTCCCTGGCACTGAGGGATTAATACCAAGCACCAAATAATGATGCATTTAGAAAATGACCTAGACAAAAATGAGAAAATATTAAATACAAATGAGTATTTTATGATTAAGATATTTCAAAATGAGTTGGGAGGACATTGCAAATGTTATACTTATGCACGTCTCAGGAGGATCTCACTGGCTGGCACAGTAAATGGTGCCTAAAGAAGGGGTACTCTTAAGGTCTCTAGACACTATAGGCAGGGCAGACAACCCCAGGAAGTTATCACTCTGAAAGTGAGCCTTTCCTTGGAATATATGATAACCCATCTCCCCCAATATATCAAAGTAGGACTCATTTATAATTTTTCTACACATGATTCTTCTGCCCCTTTTATTTGAACCTATAATTAGCACTATACCCATTAGATATATGTCCCAGAAACTTAAATCTTCTGGCTGTTCATATGCTGGGTGAGCCCTGAATCAGAGTTGCAGCCAATACCTACTCTCTACTTCATCAGACTCACCCAGAACAACTAACAAAAGGATGATGATGGACAATGACTATCCCCAAAGAACAGAGAGTATCTACAACTATGAGCAAGACAGTTCCATCAATCTGCCCCATGGGATCTAAGGCCCCTCTCAGAAGGACAGTGGGCATCACCATTATCCCCAAATCCTCAAGATACAAGAACAAACAGACATAATGTGGGAATGCAATTATGTACTAAAGTAGACATTATTATTATAGTAATGGAAGAACTTATAACATTGATACAAAGACCGTGGTCACCAGGGGCTCTGAGCATAGGTAGATAGAATAATAGGTGTAACATGGGACATTTTTGAGACATTGGAATCATTCTGCATGATATTGCAATGATGGATACAAGCCATTAAACATTTGCCAAAACCTATAAAATTGTGTGGTGCAAACTATAAAATATAATGTAAACTATAGACTATGCTTGGTAGCAATGCTTCAATGTGTGTTCAATTGTAACAAATGAACCACGCCAATGAAAGATACTGTTAATGGGGGAAAGTGTGGGAGAGGGAGGGTAGTGGGGTATATGGAAATCCCCTATATTTTTGATGTGACATTTATGTAATCTAAAGCTCCTTTAACAATAAAGTTTAAAAAAAACATTGTGAATTAATTATCTCACAGTTTCCACAACTGGATCCTCTGTCATGGTCTAACATGGTTCAAATCAAGATGTCTGAAATCAAAGTGTCGACTGGGACTGTGATATCATCTGAGGCTCAGGATACACTTCCAAGTTCATTGAATTCAGTTCCTTGCAGTTTTTGGACTGAGATCCCTAATTTCTTCCTGGCTGTCAGCAGGGGCCATTCTTAGCTCATAGCGGTTGCCAGCCATTCCCTGCCATAGTCGTGGCTACAACATGGCAGTTTGCTTCTCCAAAGCCAGCGAGCTAGCATCTGATGCAGCTTTGAATCTTTCTACCATCTTCCATCACTGACTCTTAGAATTCCCTTTAACGGCCTTATATGATTAGGGCAGACCCACCAGGAAAGCCCAGCACTTTAAGTCAAACTGATAAAGGACTTGATTAAATCTGAAAATCCCTTCACAGCTACACCTGGAACAGTGTTTGATTGAATAAGTGGGAGAAAGTTTGACCACAAAGAGGACACAGGAAGCATAGGGCCCATCTTAGAATTCTGTTTACCACACATACATAGACAAACAGATTATAGGAGTTTTATAGAAGTTCCTGAACTATTTGAATTCAGATGCATCTCAAAAATTAACACATATTTCATAAACACAACTCTGAATTTATAAAAATAAATTGGGATATTCAGGTAAGATTAAAAAAAAATATCTTACACTCTACAAGTATGTCCACATAATTTTATTCTATATTTTGAGAAGCAACAGTTTGATTTTGATCTTTTTATTATGTATAATGTTAAAAGATATTCAACAATATACTTATCCATAAAAATAACCTTATATTTTAGGCAGAACACCTCAGAGATTGGGTCATATATTTTGATAAAACAAAATGTTCAGGATACACATTTTCTTTTTAATAATTCGTGAATTTTATTAGTTAATTTCATTTTGGGTTTAAAATATATTCCCACTTAAATTATCTTTTATAACTTAATATGTGGTATATGCTACTTACCCAGCTAGATAGTCTGATGTTTCCACCAGATAATACAGTCTCTTATTTCAAACATCTGCAAATTTGGAAGCATACTTACAGATTAGGCCCTGGAATGCACTAATCAAGAGATACACATTAGAAACTTAAGAATTTTTTACTTTATTAATCAGTATACACTTCTGGCATATTCAGAAGTTTATTTTAAAACATACTCATTACCACTCTCATTTCAAGTCTTAAATTCAATATCTGATTTCACAGCCTATAATATTTCAGTATTGGACACCTTATTGACATGTAATTATATTTTAGCACAAATTGCATAAAATTATCCATTTATTGTTACTAACCTCTATTAATACAAAGAAAATAATTTTTTCTATTTTTGAAGATTGAAAAGGTCTAAGCTATAGTACACAGGATTACACTATGTATTTAGAAGTTTATGGATTTCCAAGTACATTTCCCACTTTCCTAAGAAATGAAGCATGGGTCTTAAACAAAGTGTCAATTCATTATCTGTGTGACTTTGACAAAAAAAAAAACAAAACTTCATTTCTTTTGCTGTACAGCTTCATCATACACAAAGTAAGGAGTCTCTATCCAGTTAACAAATTCTCTGAAATCTCTGAAGTGGTGGAATGATTAGTGATTTTTCCCAGGATTGCTGCTCACAACTTTAGCTATTTATAAGCATTCACATAAGTTTTATCTATCTATCTATCTATCTATCTATCTATCTATCTATCTATCTATCTATCATCTATCTCTATCATCATCATCATCTATCTATCTATTCATCTATCTACCTATTTATCTATCGTTCTTCAAATATTTTATCAATATTCTTATTATTCCCAGAGAAGGTATTATCAGACTAGTTGAAGGAAATGCCAGTGTATGTGTACAAAAATATAAAAAAATAAGAAAAAAATTAAAAAGCAACTTTGGCAACAGAAATATCTAGACCAAAGGAGAAGGAATAGTTTCTCAGAAATGAAAGACTGGAAAAATCACTACCACTGTGAATGTGTTTTTCAGTAGTTCAGTGGATAAATTTTACTTAAAGATAAGACCAGTACAGAGCCTAAGGGAGTCATCAAACACAGGAAACTTCAGGTTAACCTGAAATGGTAAATGGATTTATTGTTTGGACTCAATTTGTAGCAATATTAAAATTTTCCTCACGCACAGGCTATTTATAAATTTATTTGATAGGTTTTATTTTTTAGAACAGTTTTTAAATTATTTTATTTTATTTTATTTACATAATATTAAGCACAGTTCCCATATACCACCCCCACAGCTTCCCCTCTCATTAACAGCTTACATTAGTATTGTGCATTTTTATAATTAATGAAAAAATATTGATTCATTATTATTAACTAAAGTCCCTAATTTATTCAGATTTCCTTAGTTTATACTTAATGTCTTTTTTCTGCTCCAGAATGCCACATTCCATTTAGATGCCATGTCTTTGTAGGCTCCTCTTGTCGGTGAAAATTTCTTAGACTTTCCTTTTTTGATGACTTTGACAATTTTGAGAAGTCCTGGTCAGGTGTATTGTCCTGATATTAGAAGTTGTATGTTGGTTTTCTCATGATTGGAGTGAGCTTGGGGGAAGAAGATGACAAGGGAAGGTGCCATTCTCATCACATCATATCAAGAGTACATGCTATTAGAATGATTTTTTGACTGTTCATGTGGACCTTGATCAACTGAGTAAAGCAGTGTTTGTCAGGTTTCTCCCTATAAACTTATTTGTCCTTCCCCTTTCCATATTGCACTCTTTGGAGGTAAGTCACAATGCGCAGACCACACTTAAGAAGTTGAAGTTATCCTCCCCTGGCCTTTGAATGGAGAATCTACTAAATTTGTTTGGCGTTATTCTGCATGGGAGATCTGTCTCTTCTTCCCCATTTATTACTTTATTCAATAATTTACTTACATTAGTATAGACTCATGGATTTTTTTAATACATTCGATTATAACTCAATACTATTGCATTTACTTTGTCACTCAAGTTGTTCCAGCTTTGTCCATTGGGCAGGGGATTTAATTTATGGATAGTTTTAGAAATAGGAAAATCATATATTATGACCACAGAGCCAGTGCTGGGAACAGCTAGACAGTCTGTCACCACATACTTGAGTATGTTGTGCACAACACTGGAGAGAACTATTGACATTGTGATCTATGTGAATGGCAACCTTCTGAACTTCACAGTACAGATCTCGTGAGGGCAAACCCAGCATCCCAGTATATAGTTCTGCCTTACATGAAGTGTAAAATAATTTAGATGATTCAAGATCCTCTGCAACTTTGTCACTTTGATATCCCATTGTCCTTGCCAGTATATGTGTTCCTTCAAACTGTTCTAGTGTTCCATGTTATGTTTATTCATTTTTTTTATATCTTCTTTCACTGCCCCTGCTTTTAATAACTAACTACTTAGTGCTCCTCTATCTGCAATCACTAGAAAGGCACTAAGTACATATTTGGTCTGTTCTCAAATGGCCAAGCATTAAAATCATTATAAATCTGAGGTAAGTCTGGGGTTGAAAAGTAAACATAATGTATTGAATGAACTTCTTAGGATGCAAGAACAAATTTTAATTTTTAATAGAATTTTTTTTGTTAATTCTCAGATCTTAAGAATTTCTGTTTTAATTCAGGAGCAAAGATTTCATAGCTTTTTCTACTGTTAAATGGCTTCTATGGTCTTATTTATCTTTTCAGATACAGGAGCATGCTCAAAAAAAATTTTATAATAAGCAATTAATATTTCACTTCTATTAAATAATAATTTACATAAGGATTCTTCTCCTCATCTATTCCTTAAACTGAAATTCTGTCCAACAGAAGTAATGCAATTTATGAAATTTATCAAAAAAAGAAAGCACCTGCACTGCTGAAAGGTCTTTCAAAATATTTAGTGAAGGAGACTTAATATGTTTATCCTCATTATATTGCTGCTTCTACTGTTTTATTTCACTTGTTTCAATACAAAATAACTTGTCAAAAATTTCTTCTAAACTATTTAGATACATGGCAATAGGCAATATAATTGGCTTTTAAGCCAGGAAATTTCTTTTGTGAATGTTCATTTGCATCTTAGCTTCCTCTGCAGGTATACCGATTCTAGCATCTTCCCTGAAGTAGAATGGTTACAAAATGTTTGCACATAATGTCATGTAAGAAATCTTTGCACTCTCAAGGTACATTAGGTACCTGAGATACCTGATAATCAGCAGGTATCAGCAAAGGAACTCTTTTCTCTGAAAGTCATCATTAGTAAGCACAGCTATATTAATTCTGTCATCTGAAAAATAGAGTAAAAATCTTTTCTTTGGCAGCCTTTAAAACATGTCATTCTGGCTATTTTAACATATTGAATATTCTAAATGAATACATTCAAGCCAGTTCCAAAAATCTCTTGTATGTCATCTACTATCCCTTAGACTGAAGAAAAATTTCACTACCAGTTACATCGTTAATGCTTAACAATGTTTTAAAGTGAATATTGAAATATTGGTCTCCAGTTACTCATCATATATTTGAGAAAGGCCAGTTCATACACTGCCAGTCAGCATGATAGCATATGGCAAATACATATGGAAGGATTTTCACTGAAAGTCTGGTGGACATGGCAAGTTGTTTTGTAATTTCTGAAAAAATAGCATTACAAACATTACAAAAATACATCAATTTACAATAACGACATTTATTAGAAAGTTTTAAATTCCTTGTAAGTTTTGTGCTAGTTTTTTTTTCCAATTTGCTTATTGTTTTTATTTAACTTATTTACAAATACATAGTGCAGATAAAGAGCTGTGTTTGTTGAATGAGATAACCATTTTGTCTCTATGTGAGAGCAGTACAAAGTATTTCTAGAGTCTGGTTGTAAGTTGCACTTATAAAAACCCTCCTCAGTGAAAGGCGTAGGGCTAAATTCTGCTAAATAGAGAACATATAATCATAAATGAAGTAAAGAATAGCATTATGCTTGCCATTAGAAGTAATAACATTATTTATCATGAGGGGTCTAAGCAGAAAAAGTAGTGGTGTAGAAAGTGGAAGTTGTAGAGGGGGATAGTGGATGAAAGAAAATTACCTTTCATTGTGTACTTACAGTATGCCTAGTATGAAGATTTTCACATCTATTATTACTAATTGCAAATTTTTTACCTAATCTCCAGAGTCCTTTGCATATGTTTAGCCATTTCACATAGAAATTAAAGGAATAAGAATTTTCTTCATGTGTCAGCTTCACAAAATGATACAAATTAAATCAAAATTAAGGAAATATTATATTGTCTATAAAATTGTATGTTCATTTGCCTAACCAAAGGGCAACAGTCTTTTTTTCTGGTATATCATAAGTGTGAATTAACTTCTCTTCCCTGTATGTCTTTCCTAAATTTCCCAGTTGTCTGTTCTATTTTATTCATTCATACAGGAATTATGAATTCAGCAGGCCAGGAAAATTGTTTATTCTCTCACCAGCACATTTATCAATATTTCTTAAATATTAAGTTGCCTTTTTTTAAATATTGTGGCATTGTTTGTTATTCATTACCCATACCTCAAACAGTTCTTGGAACATGGCAACCTTTCAACAAAAATATTTTGAATCAGGGTAATGCCTTCACATATTTACAGTTAAACACAATGAAACAGTATTACTAAAATTGTACCCCAAAAGCAGAATTTTCTAGATACCAGAAAACCTATTTCGCTTATTTTTTTAAAACTTTTTTCAAATTGTTAAAATAATGTTACCATTTGGATCAAATTTGCTGTCCAACACCAAAGAATTCATACCAAGGTTATACTTCACACTAATGATACTAACACTCTATTATATCTTATTAAAAAAAAAAAACAACCACCTAGAATTATAATTAATAACAGAAATCTAACCTAATAGAAGCTGAGTTTGAAACAAATCAGTACCATAGAATGGGAAAAGAAGAGGAAGCGCTATTCTTTATCCTTAAAAATGTATATATTCCACTTTTCTACTTTCCCGTTGAAGCATTTCATCTGTGTTATAAAAAACTTACAAGGAAACGTTAAACAGAAATATATATGTAGTCCTTCATGGGTCAAGCTAGAAGACTCAACAGCAAGTACAGGAGAATGGTCATGAAAAAAGGCATTTAAATCTGAGCAGCTGGGAAGGCCCAGGAGAAAGTTCTAATCTTTATATCCAGCCTTTAGTTAAATTGCAGTGTGAAACATTTATTTAGAATTTCTTAAACTCTGTAGTTGGGCAACCTTTGTTAAACTCTGGAGAGGACAATATTTTATTTTGAGCCTAACAAATTAAAGATCAACCTGGGCCATCTGGGTCTGCAACAAGAACAAATAGCAAAAGCATGGTTAGCAAATATCATAGAGTGGTTAAAGGGATGTTGCAAACATAGCTGTCTATAGATGCTGTAATTTACAGACATTTTCTAATTCCTCTGATAATAAATTTAATTTACTCCTTTGGCCCTCTATTTTGGATAAATTTTCTCCCATTTTTCCAATACAATGCCAAGGAATACAGAATAGTCAATGTTGGGTAGATAAAACTCACTAATCTGATATGTTGTAATATAATTTCAAATTTCTGTAAGTATGCTACATATAATTTTTTCTTACATTTTTCACTGTAACAAGTGAAAGTTACTAGAGTGAATTGTAAATAAGGTATTTATATCTTATTCATTGTCTATTAGTTTAGCTTGGAAGAATTACAAAAAAAAGAAAAATCACAGGTCTTTTCCGTGAGATAACATGAATCATATGAAATATTTCTAGAAAGACTATACATTTGTTTTATACTCTGTTTACACGAATTTTATTTTATTTTTGTTTTGGTTCAACTAATGAATTCTTGCTGACAATTTAAAGGCTAATATCTAAAAGTAAAAGATGAGGAAAAGATGAAAAGAAATTTCATTTTGACAAAATTGATTAATGAGTAACTCATGCTTCATGGCAAACTACTTTTGTACTCCTGGTTGCATTTGGTTCCTACTCACTTTCATCATTCTATATTACTTTAGGAATTGAAGTTTTTGTTAATTTTCTCTGAAAGTCACTGCTACTTATTTACTGTGTTGAAATATGAAATACTATAAAGTTAAAGTGATAATGAAACTGATTTTAAAATTAATTTATTCTGATTACTTGTTGCAGTGGATGGACTCTAAAATGCAGTTTGTGATTTAATTAAAAAAAGATGAGTTTTTTAAAAGTTGGACAAAAATAGTTTTATGCAAAACTTTATCAACATTGTTTACAGAAATCAAGTAAGCTTGTAATCATTCAAATGACTCCATAATTTAGAGAAATCTCCTAGACTATATACTTCTCTGCTACTAAAATTTTTACATATGAACTCTAAACCTGCCCTATTTCTTTATCATGATTCATTTTCTTTCCATTCCTTCATCTTTCAAATTTCCTTACACAGCAAGAACCCTAAAACTTATCATTTTAGCAGACTTGTCACTAGAACTGTAGGATTTTTGCCACCTTGAAATGTGCCACATTTTTTTGCAATAGTGTTCCTTTATTCATGTTGCTTGATATACTTTGAATATTTATCTTCAGTTTTGTAATTCATTCATTTAAAAAGAGCCACAGTCTCCCTTGAACTAGTCTGAAAAGCATTTGACTATTCAAAAATACCAATATAGAGAAATTAGTCTTTAAGGCCAAGCTATTAATTTCGTGGGTGTAGTGGTTTGGAACTGTATGTACCCCAGAAAATTATGTTATTAAAGCTAATCCATTTCTGTAGATGCAAACCTATTGTAAGTCAGTTTTCTTGAGGTTACTTCAGTTAAGGCATGGTTCAGAGTGGGTCTTAATGTTCTCACGGAGTCATTTATAGACAGGATGAATACAGAGAGAGAAAACCACTAAAGCAAGAATCTGAAAGCAACGAAACCCAGAACGGAAAGCAGAGATCAGAAGATTCCACCGTATGCCTTGCCATGTGGCAGAGGAGTCAAGGATTGCCGGCAGCCAGTCTTAGGGAAGAAAGCATCGGATTGATGATGCCTTGATTTGGACATTTTTCTCAGCCTCAAAACTATAAGCTAATAAATTCCCATTTTTAAGCCAACCCATTTCATGATATCTGCTTTCAGCAGCCTAGGAAACTAAAACAATGTGTAACAAGGGTTAAAAGAGTTATTTTTGTTCCTTCTAGTTCACAATGAATATTTAGGGGAAGACAAGGAACTGTATATATACAATTGTTTGTTTTCATGTCTTTCATCTTTAAGTTATTTCTCACAGTGGTTGAGAGACAAATTTTTTCCACCTAAAACTATTCCTACTCCAAACTTTCTTTTTTCTTTTACAGTTCTAATTCCTTCCTTTACTTGAACTTAAGTGACTACCTTAAGAAATCAATTCACCTTATCAGTTATAGAGATTTTATTATAAACGCTTATGAATTCTTTCATATATTCCATTTTTTCACCCCAACCAAGTGTTATCCTCAGCTCTCTCTGTATTTTCAATGGAAGTCATTTATTCTCTGCCTTTTACTGGCAACCTATCCATCTATATTGTTGATCACATCTTCTGCTCCGTTGTGACTTAATTTCCATGGGTGCTAATAATTTCCTAGGATAGGGAGGGACATGAAATATAAGGCTATGTAGAAAATAATGTATTAACATGGAGAACTCACCCAAACCTGGGAATCCCAAGGTCTGGCAAGGATATCGGGAACAGTCCTAAGATTTTGCTGAGATGATTCATTAAAGCTTGGAGAAGATAAAATGTGTTCAGCATATGAAGTGATAATTACAGGACTTTTTGTTAAGTGTATTGAGGTAGAGTTAAAAAGGTCCAAGCTCAAGGCAGAATACTAACCAACCATGATCACAAACAGCATCATTGATTCACTTAGGAGAATCCCATGCTAAAGTGCGATTTTCAAAATTGAAGCAATTGATGTAGAAGCACTAGGAGGCTCAATAGGAGGCTCTGAAGCAGTTGGCAGCTGATGGCCAACCAACACTATGGACATATCTATCCTCACGACAGGGTATGAGTGTCACCTCTTGTAATAGATACGAGGGTTTTCTGAAGCTTGAAAAAAAGGAGCAAACATTTTATTTATGGGCAAAACACCAGCTCTGATATACTAGCAACTTTTTGAAGATATTCGGAGATAATCTGACATAGAAATTACCAAAAATATGTTTAAAGGAGCACTGCCGGCTTTGGCTGTTGATGACTCCTTGACAGTGACGGGAAAAACTGTTTGCTTGTTGTAGATCTGCTATGAGCAGGGCTGTTTGTTCTGTTCTTCTGTATTTGGATGCTTCATTTCTTGCACATGTATGCTGCATGGGAAGTAATCAAGTAACTGCTGCCATCTGTGGGAATAGATTCTTAAATTCATTATTTGGCTACCTGTTTTTTTCTTTCTATCCAGGGTATTAATATTTTTAGTGATTTTTTTTCCATTTTTTAACATTTTAAGTAAAAGTATTGTGCCATTTTAAAAGCAGGAGTGTTGGGTCCCAAAGCTGGGCCTTTGGGGATAACCAGAGATGTAGAGAATAAAAAAACAACAAAACTTTAGCATGAGAGTTAGGCAGAACCTACACTTATTATGTCTGCAGACAGGAGCTAAGGTCAGTCTAAAATGATTCAGACCCGACTCCCTGTGCTGCGGTTTTACTCTTGCTTAAATACCTAAGTTACTATTTAGCATTTGCTTTGATTATGCATTAGCTTTTATGCATATGAATGAACATAAATAGCAGGTTATATAATTGTATGATTAGTATGTTCAGGAAATCATGCTTGCACATACATTGCATGATCATAAAAGGGGTGGATAACTCCACCCCTGGGTGGGAATTTTACTATGTTAATTAGCAAGTTGAAGTGAGGAAGCCAGGGGCTTCTTCTGCGCAGGTCCTGCTAACTGGTTAAGCTCCTTCTTATACTTCACTGCTTCAACAGGATGTTCTTGACCACAAGAAATGTAATTTGGCACCAAGAGAGGGTTGCATCTCATTACCTTCTAATTTACATATAATTCTTTCCTTTGTATCATAGCAACAGGGATAGAAACAAGTTACTTTCAGGTATTCAGTCATCCTACATCCATCAGGAGTACAGTATGTAGAAGTGCAGATTTTCAGTACCAGGGATTTAATCTGTTTATATACTGGTCACATACACAGATAACAATTCATCAGGGTTTTTTGAAGAAGACAGATTGAGGTCATGATTTCTTGTGCTCGACTTTCTAATACCATTCATACACATGCTTGAGGTTTTTGTAGTATAAGATAACAGATTCATCCAGGGCAAACAATTCAGTGTGTGTTCATTGAAGCACTTGAGCCATACTTCCTTTATAGTACCCAAGTGTAATTCTTTTAGAGTTCATCAAACATTATTCTCATGGCTACCATAAGATCCAAAAGTCAGAAGTGTTCTCTAAAGAGAATGGTTGGAAATGATGAGATTTTGAGTTTACTTCTGCCACTGAGTTGATCCTATTATGTAAAACTTTTTCTTAAATAAATGATTCAGAATAAATGAAAGCCATATGTTAAACTATGGATTAGAGTTAATACATAGTACATTTATAAAAATGTGCTTTCATCAATTGTAGAAAATGTACTACACCAATGCAAGGTGTTATCAATAGGGTGGTATATAGCAATCCTTTATTTTATGCATGATTGTTCTGTTAATTTACAACTTCCTTAATAAAGTTAGAAGTGGTTATTCCCTGATGCCAATTACCCTGTCATCATTCATTTAATACTCTTTCATTTCCCCATTAATTAATGATACTGCATTTAACATGTTAAATACTGATTGGTGTCTGGTTGTTCACTTTTGATTGATTTGTGTTTCTTCTTGTACCAGAAACATTCAGAATCTCTTATTTTAGTTTTACCGTATGGCATAAAATCTAGTTGAGCAGGCGCTCATTTATTTCTCTTCTTGTAGAATATTTTCTTAGGACTTTCTACCTAATCAGCCTTCTAGTTCCATTTGGGAAATGCATTTACTTTAAAACATCGAATTTTCCATTCTGACACATATCTGTTCTATCTTAAAAAAAATCTTCTTATAAAATATTTTTCAGCTTAAGTTTGCTTTATTTATTTGGTCTCATAATTATCACTAAGGGTAATCTTAGCTATTTTATTTTGTGGGTGCTATTATAATGGGATTTTTTTCATTATATTTTAACTGGCTTAATGTTTTTAAACAGAAGAGTTACTTTGGGTACATATAGTGAATTTAGTTACTTTACTAACTTCTCTTATTAATTCTTAAACTATTAGGTAGAACTCTTGAGTTTCTAGGTATACTACTAGAAGAGACAAAGGGAGGAAAATTTGCTACCCCCAGTACCAAACATTGAGCATTCTATTTATGCAAAATTCAATCCAGGTAAAATTAATTGATAGTGACAGAAGTTGGGATGGTGGTTGACTTGGGGAAAGGGAAGGGAATGGCAGGGAGGAGGTTTCTGTGGGGTCTCTGCAGGTCTGGTGTTGATCTGGGTGGTACTTACATGTTACATGGGTGTGTTCAATTTGTAAACGTTTATAGAGTGGTCCACTTATGATTTGCGGATTTCTCTGTGTATGTAACACTTCAATAAAAATTCTATTAAAAAAAAAACAGTCAAGCAGGTAGAGAAGTTAGAATTAATTTGCAAAGTAAGATGTTAAGTATTCACCACCTGACTATGATCCTCAGAAGTTTCCAGGCAGCCATTCCCTTCACTGAAACAGTTAGGAATTCCCTTATGAAGGCCACACTGACACCTTAGTAGCTCAGGAGTGACTGTCCTCTGCAGACTGTGCATGATGGTTGAACATGCTGCCATGGAATTGGGCTCTTTGATATGAACAGGGATAATGGAATTCTGGAGTAGCAGAGGACAGGCAGCAACATTTACATATCAAAAACATGACCCACAAAATCAGCATAATGGGCATCAGTGGAAAACTGAAATTCAGGATGCACGGATCCACAGGGATCTGGGTAACAGCTAATGAATCACCGTCATTTCAAGGGTGACATGTTGGGTTATACCACTAGAATGACGCTCAACTTGTTATAATCACTAAAATAATAATTTTCTGCTGATGAGCAGGAAGGTGATGCTAATTACCACCTTTTAGAATGTAAGTCACTTCACAACCCCATAGTCTGCTGATTTAATAGGATGCTGGTTTCTCTAGAAGAAGGGCACTGATATACTACTGCAAATATGTTTAATAAATATTCTTTTGATCCTTTTCTACAGGGTTTTGTGGCTATTTTACAGGGTTACGGTCACTGGAGAAAGGGGATATACTAAAAATTTTCAAAGTTTTAAACAATTATTAAGTTGAATCTTTCAACTATATTGGGGACTTATGGAAGCCAGGATGTAATTGGAGCATTATTCTCAGAACAATTAATAGTGGGTCATATGTTTTTATTTTTCAATTTTTAAATATATGATTTAAAGAAACACATTTAGCAGCTGTCACAACCCTAAATTCCCTGACCTATTAAATAAGGGCCCCTAATTCTGCCTTCCTCTATTCTTCAACCTCCAGACAAGGTAAGAAAAAAAGCAATACTATATATTGGGAGAAACTACAGAGATTAGTACTATACTAAGATGTGAGGATATCACTGTGGTTCCCATTAAATTTTCATTCAATTCATAGTCATATGATTCCTGAATAAAATCAGATGGAATGTGGTAGATATCGGAGGACTGCTAGTAACTTAGGCAGGCAGTAGTTCCAATTAAAAATAAGCTCTGGTAGATGGGTTATTGTTAGTAAAAGATTGATACCATCTTTGGTAATTGACTTAAAGCTATTATTTGGGCAAACATTTTCATCATGCATGATCCCTAGCATGATGAAAATCTGTTTACTTTTATATAGCAAGACTAACATATGACTTTAATCCCTTGCCTTTGTGAAAGTTTAACTCTCTTTCTCTTGGTCATGTATAATGTGCAGTAACTTTGATCATATTGATATTCCCCAAAACACTATATGGTCCAATCTATTGAAGATATTATGCTAAAATAATCTAGTGATTAGTTAGTGGTCAGTACCCTAGATTTTCTAATAAAATATAATTATTTAAGGAGTTGGGAGATAACCCCTCAAAGATTCAGACATCTGTAAAATCCATAAATTATAATAAGTTCAATGGTCTAGAGCATGAAAGGACATCCTTTCTCAGGTGTGACACATGGTATTTTACTTCACAAGCCCTAAAACCAAGAAAACATTTGTTAGTCTTCTTTGGAGGCAGTATAGCCTGTACTTTGGAACATTTCTTTGACCCTATCATTCAATGACTCATAAATCTGTAATTTTACAAGTATGCCTCAGAGATACAGTTTCAGGTTGTGACACAAATTGCCCAACAATTTATCTATGTCCCTGTAGATGAAACGGTGCTAAAGGTATGCATGTTTGGATAAGGATGCTGTGTAGAGTCCTAGGAAGACCTCATAAGAATGTTTATTAGCAGACCTCTAGGTATGTGGAACACAGAATGATTTCTATGACCAAAAATGACTCTGTTTGAAAAACAACTCCTGGCATGCTATTTAGACCTAGTAACAACTAAGCATCTAAAAATGAGATGCAAAATAACTATATAACCAGAGATGCTCATCATTAGCTGGAAATTTTTGCATCCACCCAATCATAATACTGGGAGGACACTTAAGCAATTGCTATCCATCCTAGTAGAGCCAGTCTATTTCGCAGCCTTACTGGTGTTGGACTTATGGAAGGACTCTGTTCATGAAACTATGAACATAATATAATATGTATAGTTACAATGATACAAATTGTATAATTGTATACATATCTTCATTAAATTGAAAAAACATGTCTTCCCTTGATGAAATAAAGTTTCATGATACTCAAGAATGATGGATAAACCCAGAATTTATCAGAATAATAATCTCCTCTAAAGCGTCTTGGAAACTAGCTGATTTCTCTCACAAAGAACATGATTTCAAAATTTTAAACATTCACAAATAACTATTCAATATATTTTTTGATAAAATAATGTTTTATCATCCTTATATGTAAGTTGCAAAAGCAAAATATATTATCTGTGGTTTTAAAAACATTAAATACCTTCGCAAGGTGACCTTTTTATCTTTGTTATTTCTATCTTTTAACATTTTTGTTGATCCAAATAATTTGCTGAAGAAGTATAACATTAAAGGGGAACTAGATTTTAAAACACTTACACTGACAAAGTCAAATTTTCCCTGCACCCCTTAGTTCCAATGTAACATCAAGTAACTTCTCATTTCATAATAAAAATGACTATTTTTGTCACAAGTACTTGCATTTAGTGCATATGGAGCAGCATGAGAATGTAACAGACTATCATGTCAGAGTGACCTAGGAATAGAGAAAGTTCTTTTGGTTTGAACTTTGTGTATGTAGTTCTATCAAACACCAGATGGTCTGGAAAGGTAAGAGGATGCTAATGAGTCTCAAGATACTGAATTGCAATTAAAACAGTGACCAAGGTCAAACAGCTGTTGTTTAACTCTACAGAACAGTTTACTTTAATTTGTAAGTTAGTTCATTTCCCAGAAAAGTAAAAAGAGGGGAAACAACAATTAGAACAGGAGTTCTTAATAAGGGGTCCGTGAGCTTGAATTTAAATTTAAAAAAAAGCATTATTCTTGTGGGGGTGTGTTGGTGTGAGTGTGATATATTTATTAAATAATACACAGTATAGTGTGAACTTAGTAAGGGGTCTGTGGTTTTCACCTGACTGGCAAAGGGGTCTATGGAACAAAAAAGTTAAGAACACCTGACTTAGAAAATATTTCCATTTTTTTTGTTCTCTTTTTAAAACTCTGCCTATTAGACTTGTTGAATACCAGTTCACACTATTTTGGGTTCTTTTTTGTACAGTAAAATATTAACTAAGCAGGTCTGGGTTGTTCAAACCATGTACATTACAAAAGTTGTGACCTTGCCTTGCTTTTGGGAGATAACCTCTAAACCCATGGAATGTCCTCTCTGTTAAGAGGGTATTTGTTTAACTAAGGCCATGGGCCATGTCAGATAGTTCATGCTAATGTGATATGTGGTGGAGCCCTTGGGACACAATATCAATTTGCCTTATGGAAGGGCTAGAGACATGTTCAGTCACATAGGTGGTCAATAATGCCTACATCACTGACCCTGATGGAAATCATTAGACACCAAGGCGCAGAAGAGCTTCCTTAGTTGTCAAATGAGATTGCTGGGAGAATTAAGTCCTATTTGTATTACCCCACTGTGGCAGTTTGATATTGTTTATAAATCCCCTAAAAAGAGAAAAATTATGTTTGTAAACTGGTCTGTTCCTCTGGATATGATACCCTTTGGTTGTATTAAATTCAAAAGTTTAAGCTTACTTGATAAAAGATTAGGGCTTTGATTTGACCACGTCAGTAAGGCATGACTCACGGTTGAGTCCTTGCCCCTTTGGTGGGCTGATATAAACAGATGCTCACACAGAAGGAGAGAGTGCTACTCTAAGCAGAAGAGAGAATTTTGATCCTGCGGCCCTGGAAAGAGAGATGAGCCATTTGCCTAATAGTTTGCAGCCTAAGAGAATAGGGCAGCTGAGCATCTGATAAGGCCTAGAAGGAAATGAGCCCTATGCCAGCCTGTAGCTGAGAGAGAAGAAAGCTGAATCCTCGCAGAGATAAGCAGCCATCTTTGGTGAGAAAGCAACCTTGAGTTGGACTCGTTAGGACCTTGTAACTGTAAGCTTTTACTCCAAAAAAATACCTTTTATAAAAGCCAACAGAGTTCTGGTACTTTGCATCAGTACACCTTTGGCTGACTACTATACCCACTGAGAGAGGAAAATTGCAAGCTTTGGCCTGGTCTCTTCAGGACTCTGCCCTATGCATGTTTTTCCATTGTTGATTTTAATCTGTATCCTTTTACTGTAATAAACTGTAACCACATGTATAATGCCTTTTCAGGGTTCTGTGAATCTTTATACTGAATCTTTGAACCTGAGGGTGCTTTTTGGGACTCCCAACCACATTTTTCTTTTCACTTCTTTGCATTCTAATTTTTGCCACTGGTGAACATAGGACTTTTGTCATAAGGGTATGGTGAATTTATATTTTAAGATTTAACCAATGTTTTCAACAATTGTTTTATGCACATATTTTATCGTGAAGAATATGAGTATTAGTAGCTAAAAGGAAGTTCCCGATTAGATTCCAATGGCATTCTTCCTTTCACCACTGAAAGTATGATATTTGCTATTGATTTTTTTTTGTAGATGTTCTTCATGTCTGAGGAATATCCCTTGTTTTCCAAGATTGAGGATTATTTAAGAATTTTACTTTAGGTGTTATAGAGGGAATGTCTTCAGACCATTACTGGAGTTATACCTTAAATCAACCTGTTTTAACTTCCTTAGATGACCTTTCTGAAGCTTCTTTGTTCAGAATGCTCCTTGAATCCAGAGTGCATTAAGTTACCCAAAAATACTTTTGGTACTTTTGTACTTCATATAAGTCAGTTTATGCACGTTCTGTTATTTCCATATACAGTCTTAAGTATTTCAGGTGGCTATTGTTATCATCATGCTAGAATATAGCACTAAATTTCAAGTAAGTATATATGGATTAATAAGTCTCATATATCCAAAAAATGATAAATGTGAAATTCATTACAAAGGCTTCTTATTTGCATATATATTTATACACTTTGAGCTACTATGCTTAGGAATGTCAAGAAAAGTATATCAAAATTTTTGCTGTTCTTGATGGCATATACAACAGGTGAGATAAAAAATGAGGACAAATAATTATATATGAAATGTGTCAAGTTCCACCATCTGGGATGAAGAAACTATAAGTGTCTGAGTCTTAAATTTACCTGTTTAATGTGTTTTTTCCATACATTTATGACTGAAGTTATTTTCCATTCATCTGAATTCTAATATCTTACCTGTGTTTGGTCCGTAATATTCTTTTTTGTGGTGTCTTTGTATGACTTTGGTATTAGGGTGATGGTGATCTTATAGAATGATGTGGGAAGTGTTCCTTGTTCTTCAATTTGTTGGAAGGATTTGAATAGGATTTTTATTAACTCTTCTTGGAATGTTTGGTAAAATTCACCACTGAAGCTATCTGATCCTTGGATTTTCTTTTTTTGGAGGTTTTTTTTTTTTTTTTTTAAGATTTATTTATTTTATTCATTTATCCCCCCCCTGCTGCCCGTGCTGCCGGGTCCATTCGCTGCACGTCTTCTCTGTGTCTGCTTATTTCCCCCTTGCTGTGAGGTCCTGCCGCATCAGCCCACGGTGCCGTGTGATCCGGCCTGCCCTCACAAGGAGGCCTCGGGACGCGAACCCGGGCCTCCCATATGGCAAACGGGGCCTCCATCCACCGAGCCACACCCGCTTCCCTTTTGGGAGGTTTTTGATTTCTTATTTGATCTCTTCGTTATTTATTTGTTCAGATATATTTTTTCTTTTTGAGTCAGTGTAGGTAGTTTGTGTGTTTCTAGGAATTTTTCCATTTCATTTTGGTTATCTGATTTATTGATGTACACTTGTTCATAGTATCCTCTTAGAATCCTTTTTATTTCTGTGGAATTTTTAGTAATGCCTCCTCCTATTTCTGATTATGTGTGTCCTGTCTTGTTTTCTCCTTGTCATTCTAGCTAAAGGTTTGTCAAATAAATTGATCTTTTCATAGAGCCAACTTTTGGTTTGATTGATTCTCTCTATTGTTTTTTAAATTTTCTCTTTTATTTATCTCTACTCTAATCTTTGTTATTTTCTTCCTTTTGTCCACTTTGGGGTTAGTTTGAAATTAAGCTGTTAGGCCTATTGAGGTTATAGTATTTTTTAAGTCTTCTATTTCCTTATTGAATTTCTATATAGATATTGTGTACATTATTGAAAGTGGTATATTGTAGTTTCCTTTTAGTAATGTAGAGCTGTCTACTTTTCCCTTCAAATCTGTCAATATTTGCTTCATATATTTTAGGGCTCATCTATCAGGTACATAGATATTTATAAACACTATGTCTTCTTATCGAATTGAACCTTCAATCAGTATCCCTTCTTTGTCCCTCCTAACAGTTTTTGACATAATGTCTATTTTATATTATATTAATATAGCTACCCCCATTTCTCTTCTGGTTACTATTTGTGTGGTACATTGTTCTATCCTTTCACTTTCAAACTACTTGTGTCTTTGAATTAAGATGAGTTCCTTGTAAACAGCATATAGTGTTGTTATGCTTTTTGTATACAATCTCATTTCCTTTCATACATATTTTAATGTTTTTTTCTTTGTGGTTACCATGGGGAATAAATTTAATATCCTATATATAACAACCACTTTTGACTCTCTATCAACTTAATTTCAATAAAATACACATACACTGTAATTATATCCCTCCACCCTCCACCATTTTGTTGTACTTTGTACAAATTATATCTTTATACATTGTTTGCCTAAATCATAGATTTATTATTTTTCATGCGTTTGATTTTTAGCATCTGTATTAAGTAAAAAGTGTATCTATATACCAAAAAAATACAATACAATAATATTGGCATTTATAATTACCCATATGGTTGTCTTACATTTCCTTATGCCACTCCAGCTGTCTAGTGTCCTTACCTATCAACCTGAAAAACTTCCTTAAGCATTGCTTGCAGATGAGGTCTAGAGGTAATAAACTTCATTAGCTTTTGTTTATCTAGTAATAGTTCAATACCCCCTCATTTTTAAAAGATAGTCAAACTGGATATAAACTTCTAGCTCTGCAGTTTTTCTTTCAGCACTTTAATATTTTTCCCACTGCCACCTTGCCTCCATGGTTTCTAATGAGAAATCAGCACTTTTACTTATTGAGACTCACTAGTACATAACACATTGCTTTTCTTTGTGGCTTTCAGAACATTCTCCCTTTCCTTGACATGCAACAGTTTGACTACTATGTGTCAGGGCATGGTTCTATTTGAATTTATGCTGTTTTGGATTTCTTGCACTTTCGTTAAATTTGAAAAGTGTTCTGCCATTATTTCTTTGAATATTTCTTCTGTCTCTTTATTTTTTCTCCTTCTTAGATTCCTATGATGCATATATTGGTATACTACATGGTGTCCACAGGTTTCCTAGACTCTGTTCACTTTTTTATTCTGACTTATGTTTGTTCTTCAGTGAAACATTTCAATTGTCTTGTCTTCAAGTTCATTGATTCTTTTATCAGCTCCCATTTGCTCTTGAAACACTCTAAGGTATTTTTCTTTTCAATTTTTGTAGACTTCAACTCCAGTATTTTTGGTTCATTTTTTAAAATTTCATCTCTTTATTAGATTTTGATAATGTTCATTCATTGTTTTCCTTTTCTTTTAGTTTTTTCTCTGCATTTTCCTTATCTCCTGTAGCACATTAAGAATAATTTTTTAAATGTCTTTGTCCATTATGGCCAAAGTCTAGTCTTCTTTATTGATAATTTCTGGATATTTGTTTTGTTACTTTCAATGAACCATCATTTCCTATTTGTTTGTGCTGTACAATTTTATTATACACTGTACATTTTAATATTTTAAAATGTTAACTCTGGGATTTAGTACCTGAGTTGTCTGTTGCTTAAGTTCGTTTCAGCTCGACATATGACAGATTTCCTTCGGTGTCAGGAGCTAATAGAAACAAACAACTAAGTAAAAACGCACCTTTCACATTCTTTCTAAATTGACTCTGAATTGGATAGTTTCTTTCCTTCAGAATTTAGTCCTCTTATCAAGAAGCTCACCCTGAAGTGAATGTGAATTGCAGGATCCTCTCTCATCTTTCTAAGCCCATATCTTGTTCTGGACTTGTGCTTATTCATGGCCTTAGGAATCCCTCTATTTACAGGAATTCAAATGACCCCTCTACTTCTTAGGAAATAGACTTTCTACTCTTCCTGGGTGTTCTATTTTATGACTTAAAGCAGGTAATCCATTCCTTCAGGTAGCTTTGATTTAATTGTTTCTTATGCTTCTTTAGTTGTCTGCAAGCTGCCTTTGCCTGCAGGGCAAGTTCTGGGACGGTGAACCAGAGATGAGTTTCCTGGTTCAATCTCAGATTGCCACAGGATAGACTGGCACTAACATATAAGGATTACAGCACATGCACAGGGTTTTCTCTGCTCCCTCTGGAGCAGGGCCAGGGACCCACAATGGGAGCACAAGACCACATTGTGCATAAGTGGGGGTGGAGAGAGACCAATAAGTGCAACACAAGTTTCTCTTACCATTTTTATAGCTGTGTTTCTTTGTCTTCGTACTTGCTAAGTTACTGCATCCCTTTAACTGTTTTCTAAGTTTCTGAGGAAGATGGCTTTGCTAGTTTTTGCTAGCAATTCAAAGAGTTTGTGGGGGAATAGCTACCTGAAATGTCTTACTATGCCACTTAACTGGAAACCTGTTGTAATATTTTTGAATCTTTAAGTTCTGAATACTAGCTAAGTTATTATAAGAAAAAGTTCAGACTTCTGCTTTAGCCTATGATACTGAATGACTATGCCACCTAAACGCATACAGTGGTACCTCAGTACTCCTTGTAAATTGGTTCCGGGAGGCCTGATACCAAAAATGACAAGTACCAAACAAATTTTTCCCAAAGGAATAATGTAAATAAATCTAATGTTCCCAAACCAAAGACTATGCGCATTTTAAGGCAATATGTAAAAAGATAGGGTTGTATATCATTACTTTACATGAGAAATAAACCTAAAATTTAATAAATACTTAGATTAAATAAAATAAAAACTTCACTTTACCTGTACTGAGTCCATGGCCTAACAGGATGGTGGGAGGAGAGTGGTGAGGAGGAGAGATTATATGGAGTGTTGCTTGGAAGGAGAGTCCCCCTCCAATAGAACATCAGGCACTAGCACTTCAGGTGGTCTTTCTCTTTTCTGCCTTTTTACAACTTTGACCACAGGTTCTGACACACTCTGTGTCACCTTCACTAAAAATTTATCCAATGACGACGACTGCTTCCGTCTTCTTTCCAGAATTCCTCGAAAGTGTGAAATTGTTTGGTCATTCAATAAATTCCCATTTCTGCTTGTCAGAGCTTTGTCTGAATAGTACTTCTCCACAAAGTGTTGAACTTCTGCCCATTTTGCACACATTTCTTCTATCAAGGAACTGAGGACATCCTCCCTTATCTCCTCACCTGAAAAATCTCTTCAGCCACTTCTTGTTGCTGCTCCTTCTGCAGTTCCTGCAGCTCCTCAATGCTGAGCTCTTCACGATGCTCCTCCACTAACTCCTCAGCAGCAGCATCAACCTCTAGACCCATGGAATGGCCCAAAGATACAATATCTTGCACAACTGTACCCTTTGTACCTGCAGGCTTGGAGTCAGCCTCAAACCCTTCGAAGTCTCTCTGAGTCAGTTTCTGGCCACAGATTTTTCCATGACTAATTCATTGTCCTATAAGAGACTTTGTTCCAGGCCTTATCAATAAGGTTAAGACTGTGCAGATGATTAAAATGTTCCTTCTAGATCTGTGAGAGTCAACTGTGTGTTGGAGGTGATCTCAAAGCACCTCTGGAAAAGTGTCTTTGTGTACAGCTTTTTGAACTTTGAAATGCCCTGCTGGTCCATGGGCTGGATGAGAGGAGTAGTGTTAGGGGCAGGAACTTTACAGTGATGAAGCTGAACTCTTCCAGTAAGTCATCATCCAAGCCTGGAGGGTGGGCAGGCTCATTGACCAAAAGTAGAAGAGCTTTCAGAGGCAAATGTTTCTCCAGCAAATATTTTTTCACTGAGGGACCAAACACTTCATTTATCCACTTGGTGAAAAATTGCCTCATTACCCAAGCTTTGCTGTTTGCTCTCCACATCACATGGAGTTTGCTTTTCATGACATTTAATAATGTTTGCTTACATGGAGTTTGCTCACATGGAGTTTGCTTTTTAATTCATCAGCAGCCTTTTTGTTAGCACTGGCTGCCTTGCCATGCCTCATGACACTATGGATGCTGGTCCTCTTAAAATTTTCAAACCAGCCATGGCTGTCATAAAAAACTTCAATCCTCTCATCATTCGATTCACGTTTGTTTTTCAAAAGATTGGCATGCAACACTTTTGCTTTTTCACATATCATGGCTACCAACACACTGTCACCTGCTAACTTCTTCTCATTTACCCAAATTAATAACAGCTTTTCAACTTCCTCAAGCATTTGAGAATGCTGCTTTATTACTGCTTTAACTCCTTTGCAACATCAGCCTTTTTTATCGCTTCTTTATTATTAATGATGGTGGAGACCATTGCTCTAGGCATATCATGCTTCCTAGCAAGATCAGGAATGCAAACACTGCTCTCATATTTATCTATTATTTCTTTATTTTTGCTCAATGGTGGTACGAAGTAATTTTCTTTTCTGCTCAGCACTGTCACTGCTCATTTTCTTAAGACCCATGATGAGGAAAAAAAAAAAAAACGAAAATACACAAAATAACCTCAGAAGCTAAGTAAGACTGCAATGGGATGTGTACAGGACAAGAGCTACCATGTGACTAATGCAGGACGCTTTGTTTTGGTTGAAAAGGGTAGCAAGCCAAAAGGCAACTGACATTGACCAGTTCTAGCTTGCACATTGAGTGCCAAACAGACAACAATTACCTGGACAAAATTTTCACGTCAAAATGCATCAAGTACCCAATTTGATGAGTTTCAAAGCAGTCAAGTACCAAGGTATGACTATATTTTCTACCATTAAAGTACCTTGAAATCTCATGAAAGAGTAGAAACTTGTCCAAGGTTAAATGTTAAATGAGCCTCAAAACCATGGGTAAAACTTTGAAACTCCGCTACTATTACTGGACTTTTAACTTTAAAATCACTCTTATGTATATTTGATACAATTAAGCCTTAGAAAATAACTACAATGTACTCTTTATGTAATTTTTTAAATAAACATGACTTTCAGGAAGACAATAAAAAGAAAAGCAAAAATCATTCAATTCCCTATTTATCTTCAACTCACTATTTCATTATTTCAAAATTTAGTTGTTTATTTTTCAGATTCATTTCCAAAAGTTCCCTAGTATTATACAACATATATTTAAACTGTAACATGATGGTATATTTAACTTAATGTTTTTATGCTTATTGCTTTTAAGCACAGAAATCCTAATACTTCATGTGAGAAAAATATATATACTATATTATCTGGAAATGCATTGATTTAGTAGTATTATGTAGGAGAACTTTTATTTATGAATTTGCACTGCCAATTAGTAAAGAATCTTGAAATCTTTGCCCTTTTAATAATAATACTAACAAATTTAAATAAAAGCATTACTCTCAAATATTTAAAGTATTTTACTTTCAAACTATTAACTTAAGCTGTTAATAATATTTAAAATCCTAACTGTGTATATATTGGGAGGAACAATTTATTTTATGTTGACTATTCAGTAGATTCAGTCATCTTAAAATCCATATCTTTTATTATAAATAAGTAGGGAGAATGTAAAAATCCTTAAAAAGCAGCCAGGATTGATTTAAGTACCCATGTTCTATATAAATAGTCACTTGATTCCAAGTTATCTTTATCATTTTTACATTAAAAATAAGAGAAAATTTTGTTAAGCATTAACTATAGATAAGGAAAAGCTTAATTTCAGAAAAAGAGAACTCTAGGAATCTAATACCTTTTCTTGGTACTTGTGCTGTTTGGGCCAGATTTAGGGGAATTGGAAATAACTTTTCTTGAGATTTGAGAATATTACTTACAGAAATGATCTCCAGGTGGATCAAATAGTATTTTCTAAGTTTAAATTTGATAATTCCTCAAGTATATGTGATTTCACATTCTTAAGTATCTTGGATAGTCGTAGAAAATTTTTATACAAAGAAATCACTGCAAATACTATTGCTATATCCATTTCTGATATATCATGTGTTATGTAATTTAAACATCTCAATTTCTAGTTTCAAATTGGCCTCTCCCAATTTTTAAATTATATTGGAAAATATACATTAAAACTCTTCTTCTTTCACACACAATGACATCTTCCTTTCAAAGTTTATTTTAGGTGTTTCATGATAAGTTTTCTGTATTTTTGTTACTTAGATTATAAATATCTTGAATATTGTACTTATAATTTTTTTCATGCAAATATTTATCCTTAATAAAATGTACCAATTCTTTTTACAGATAGAGTTAAATAATCTCTGCAGAGACTTTACTGTTTTTTAATTGACTAAAGTCTACATGTTTTTTCCCAGATTATGTGCATATTTACATTCTGACCATTTTATGTATTTGTTATAAAAAAGTTATGAACAAAATTTGAGCATGGAAACTTGCAATTTTATACCTTTTTAAATTGCCAAGTGATATAATTTCTTATGTGGCAGCTTAGTATTTTCAGGTCTGTTTTGTGAGAGAGATGAGATGAATTTCTCTATCTTGGTAAATATTGAAATATTAGTTTGCTATTTCTCCTTGAAACTGCATTCAATATCTTAAAATCTCCTGTGACTGAAGTCTCAGTCCAGGATGACATTCAAAATTATGCAGAAATAACTTTGTAAAAGAGGTGTTTTATGAGAAGTGTATATTTCAGAAGAACCACAAAGATCTAACTGCTTCAAGATTTTCAATTTCTGCTTTAATACAGTGTATGAAATTTTCATTCCAGAAGATTTCTTAAAAACTAACTGATGGATATAATGATAATTGGAAAGATAATTAAAAGTAATCTGAACGTCATCATAAAATTAAATGGAAAATATTCCAAAATCTTCTATAATACATGTTTATAATTCCCTGCAATTTGTTTTCAATAGTAGTGATGAGTAAAATGTCACTGTGTTTGCAAAATAGAAGATCGGCTCATAATAAAGCAATTACCACAATTCACTTGAGGACTGACAATTGTAAAGCAATAAGTGTTTTGGACTGGTCTAATATCTTGTCATATTTATGCCTTTGGAGACATAAATCACAATCAGTCTTTCTTAATGAATAGTGTAACTTTAGAATGAGTGGTTGATATTAATGAATTTTTTAGTTTACATATAATATCTCATATGGCTGGCTTTTTGACATTGAATAAAGAATCATTTCAAAAGATGAAAAACCATAATAAAAGTGTCACCTTTCTTAATGAAATATAATGTTCATGCCATTGATGAAGGTGTTATTTTCTAACTTAGCAAAATAGCTGTAACTTCCTAATAAAAATGTAGATAATGTTCTTCTAGGTCATTCTAAAAAAGCCTTTAAGTATTTTCCACATATTGCTTAATTTTACATCACTGCCTAAGTTTAAAATATCTCCATTTGTATTTAAGGAATTTTTGTTCTAGAATGATCTCGGAGATTACCTATGGTCTTAATTTTAGAGATGAGATTCTTGAGATATAAAGTGATATGTCTGAAGTTATAAAATAAGTTAAAGTATTGTCAGGATTAGATTTGCTGTCTCCAGATTACAAGTGGTTTTTCCATAGTGCAAAATATTTCCCCAAATCCTAAATTAGGATGTGTCAAGGCTAGTGGAAAATGTAACCAACAGTTAATTAAAAAATAATTGGTCTTATTTCAAGATGAGAATTGTAGTTATGAGTCATTCTTGGAGATAGAACTGGTGTGGCTGATTTGCAGAAGTTTATACTGATTGTCAATTTTTAGTGATAAAATGATTGAAACAAATAATATTACTGCATATAAGAATAATCGCAGCATATATAAAACTGAATATACAAAATTTATAGAAACATAGAACAATATTTCTTTTTGGTTACAGCAATCGTGTTATTTTTCAATCATTTATACCATATAGGAATTGAGTTTTTAAAGATAATTTAAATTCTCTTAAAATTTTGATATAATGTAGAATATTTAGAGTTCCAAAAGAGAAAGATGTTTAAGAGTAAATCATTTGTCATTTTTAATGATCCCTGTTGTATTGCCTAAATAAAGCAAAACTACCCAGCATGCAAACTCTCTACTTTACTTTCAGCACGGCTACAAACGCTAGCTTTTAATTACAAAGTGTTTTTTGCCAGTCCTGCAAATATTCTCTTGTTTTGTTTTGATCTGGCAGTTGTAATGAGCAGTCTCACTCCATATGTTTATGTTTGACTGCTGACAATTCTTAGGCCTCTCCACTCTCTTATCCCTATCTGTCCCACATCTGGACAAAGCTGTTAAGAAAGCCTTGGGTTCCCACTTTTGGCAACATCAGCAGGAGATTCAAACCACAGCAGGGAAGTTAACCCTGCCCACCCGTGGGAACTCTCACACTGCCCCAACCCCTGATGACATAAAAACCCAAGCCAGTCCCCTTTCCCTGCTCTCTCTCGTCATTCAGCTCTCCTTGAGAGACCTGCCCGGTTCTATCCAGAAACCTCAATTATGTAACAAACCCTTTCATTAAACAGTTGTCATAGCTTGCATCTACATGCTTTCCTTTTGCCACCTCTAATATCTTTTTTTTTCTAGACAGTTTTGTGCACTTGGAATGCACACCTTCTCTTTGTTGACCTAATGAAACTTTTATCAATGATTCTATTATAATATCATTTCCTCTGTACATTGTTTCATGATCTCACCAATAAGAGCAATTACTTTGTAAATGGCCTGTGCATTTTATTGTATATATTTTTTGCTTTTTCCAATAATATTTTTATTACAGAAGTTGTAAGCTTACAAAACAATCATGTATAACATGCAGAATTCCCATACACCACCCTTCTACCAACAACTTACATTGCTGTGGAATATTTGTTACAGATTATGAAAGAACATTACCAAAATATTACTACTAGCCATGGTCCATAGCTTACATTTATTTTATTTTTCCATACGCCCACGTATTATTAACACCAGGTATTAGTACTGTACATTTGTTATAGTTCATGAGAGAATGTTCTCATATTTGTTCTATTACCACAGCCCATAATCTGCCATATGGTTAACTGTGTTTTACAGTTCTATGACTTGTACAATATATCGAAAGTGTACACTCAGTGGCTTTCACTTTCATCACAGAATTGGGCAATCATGGCCTCAGTAAATTTTTGAATGTTTTCCTTTGTTGCTTTGTGGAGTTTTTTTTTATCATTATTTATTTTTTATGTAAAATTTTATTGAAGTGTATAATTCATACATGAACATCCATAAACAATAAGTGTATTGTAAAATTTGTGAACTAACAAACAAACATGTATATATCACACAGTGCTCCCATACATCACTCCACCAATAACACCTTGCATTGTTGTAAAACATTTGTTACAAACTATGAAATAACATCATCAAAATATTACTACAAACTATACTCAATATCTTATATTTGGTGTATTTCCCCCCAACCCACTCAATTATTGACAACCTGTATTAGTATTTTACATTTGTTATAGTTCATGAGAAAACATTCTTATATTTTTCCTGTCAATCACAGACCCTCTGCCCCTACTGGTTTCCCTGTGTTATACAGGCCCATGTTTTGTGTAATCCATTCAAAGTGTACATTCAGTGGCTCTCATTTTTATCACAGAATTGTGCTGTCATCACCTCAGTCAATTTTAGAACTTTTTCATTACTCCAAAAGGAAAAATCCCAAACCCTTTTATACCCCCTATAGTTGTTTCTAAGAACTGATATAATATATTATTTGCCATAGCTACAAATATATTGCATTATTGTTAATTATTATGCATTAGCTACATTAGTTGTAATTTTCCTGTGTATCACCATATTCTTAACACTTTTTAAAAGAACATTCTTATACTAATAACCACAATCTTCATCCACCACTGAAATCACTGTTATACAGTTCCTAGGTTCTTCTTTATCTTCCATTCAATTGATATTTACATACACAGACTACCCCTTTCAGCCACAATCTCATTTGTAAATCAGCAGTTAGTTATACTTCCTCTAATGTGTTACCATCAATTCTATTCATTTCCACACTTTTACAATCATCCTTATTAAAAATTCTACATACATTGAGCATCAACTGCCATTCTCAACCCACGTTCTATTTCTTATTAATCCATACCCTAGAGTTTATTTCTGTGAGTTTACTCATAGTATTTAGTTCATATTAGTGAGACCATACAATATTTGTCCATTGGTGTCTCGCTTATTACACTCAGCATAATATCCTCAAGGTACATCCATGTTGCCATATTCATCCCAATTTCATTTCTTCTTACAACTGAATAGCATTCCATTGTATGCATAAACCACATTTTGTTTTTACCATTCATCAGTTGTTGGACACTTGGGCTGGTTCCATATTTTAGCAATTGTGAATAATGCTGCATTGAACATCAATGTGTAAATTTCAGCTCACGTCCTTTCAGTTTTTCTGAATGTATTCCTAGTAACAGGATTACTGGATCATATGGAAGTTTATACTTTACTCCTTGAGGTACTACAGAACTGTCTTCCACAGAGGTTGCACCATTCTACATTCTCACCAATAGGGAAGGACTGTTTGTATTTTTCCACATAATCTCCAGCATTTGTAGTTTTCTGCTTTTTTGATGATGGCCATTCTAAATAAGATATGAAATGATATCTCATTTTAGTTTTGATTTACATTTCCCTAATAGCTAGTAATGTTGAAGATTTTATCATGTGCTTTTTGGTCATTTGTATTTCCTCCTCAGAGAAATGTCTATTTGAGTCTTTTGCCCATATTTTTTATTGGCCTGCTTGTCTATTTATCATTGAGTTATATGATCTCTTTATATAACATAGCTATCAAACCCTTCTCTGATATATGATTTCCAAATATTTTCTACCATTGAGTAGACTGGCTTTTTACTTCTGTGACAAAGTCTTTTAAAGTACAAAAGTGTTTACTTTTGAAGAAGTCTCAGTCATTATTTTTTCTTTCCTTGTTCAGTCTTTGGGTGTAAGGTTTAAGAAACTACCACCTATCACAAGATGTTTCCCTACATTTTCTTCTAGAAGTTTTAAGATTGTAGCTTTTAGATTTAGGTGTCCTTAATCCATTTTGAGTTAATATTTGTATAAGGTGTGAGATAGGGGTTCTCTTTCTTTGTTTTGGTTATGGATATCCAGTTCTCCCTTCACCATTTTTTAATAGACTCTTCTGGCCCAGATGGGTGGGCTTCACAGACTTGTTAGAAATCACTTGACAAAAGATGTGAAGGTCTATTTCTGAGTTCTCAGTTCAGTTCCATTGGTGAAGGTGGCATTTTGAAATTATTTTATGAATCCAAAAAAAGAAAGATTATGTTTGTGGGCTGTTCCACTTCTGTGGATGAGAACTTTTTTCAATTGGACTACCTCAGTGAGATGTGACTCATGTTGAGTCTCTATCCTCTTCCTGGTCCAAAAAAAA
>JAQZBX010022925.1:0-31202 GCA_029593785.1 Cabassous unicinctus | reverse complement strand
AAATGCAGCCCCGGGAAGAGAGGAAGCCAAGAAGCCTGAACCCTGGGCAAATGTCGGCAGCTGTCTTGCTCCAACACGTGACAATGGACTTTGGTGAGGGAAGAAACTTATGCTTTATGGCCTGGTAACTGTGGACTTCTACCCCAAATAAATACCCTTTATAAAGACCAACCCATTTTTGGTATTTCACATTAGCACTACTTTGGCTGACTAATACAGAGGGTTACTGGTTAAAGGTGTTGGATGTGGGGGGCACACAGAACAGGTCATACCTGGGGCAGGCTTCTGGGGAGTGTATAGCATTCATCCTGTCATAACTTGTTGTATCAGGGGATGGAGACTCACATAATGAACAGGAAGGTGTTGGACTCCCATCCTGGGGAGTCCTGCTTTGATCTCACATAGAAGGGTGGGAGTCTGTTGAGGTACCTAATAGGGGAGGACACGCCAGTATGTTAAGCCCTCAATGTTGTTGCAACTATGAATCTTGTTCTTTAAGGAGTGAAGCTTGGTGGTTGCCGTGGGTCCCGAGGGGAGGGGGAGAGAGGAATAGAATAGATGGAACATGGGACATTTTGGGGGCGATGGAATTGTCCTACATGATCCTGCAAGAATGGATACAGATCACATCAAACTTCATCAAAATCTATAAAAGTGTACGGTCCAAAATGTAAACCACAATGTAAATCATTGACCATGGTTAGTAGCAATGTTTTAATATTTGTACATCAATTGTAACAAATGCACCATCCACATGTAAAATGTTATTAATAGGGAAAAGGGAGAAAGGGAGAGGATGTTGGGTATATGGGAATCCCTTATATTCTGTATGTGACTTTTTTGTAGCCTAAAGCTTCCTTGAAGACAAAATGAAAATAATAAGACATTGGGCGAATAAATGGAAGGAAATGTCACTGTACATACAAGACAACAGATCTTACAATGATGAAAGACACATATTAAATTTTTTTAATTTTATAGTTTATATTTTTATATCATTTCAAACTTTTAAAAAAATTTCATATTTTATTCATTATTTTTAAAACTATCATTATTATATCATATTGCTATTAATTATATTGGGTTATTTTGTTAGCTTCAATTTTGAGGAAGTTTTGGGTCAGAGAAGGGTTAAAACTGTGGCAGGGGAGGATCATTGTTCTGGGGTGTCAGAGATGGGGGATGCATGGGAGGAGGTTCACCTGGGGCATATGAATGCGTTCAAGTATGCATGGGGCATTGTCACAGTGGGTGGAGCTCCACAGACTAACCAAAGAAATATCAAATTCCCATCCTAGAGAGCTCTGCTGCATTCTCTAATGGTACAACAAGAATCCCCTGAGTACTGGGGCAGTGACTACTGAAGGAGGATGTACCATAGATGGGCCCTTGATTGTGATGACTGTACTTATGAACCTTTACTTTTGAAGTTGAAACTTAGCATAGTATTATAGGGTGCCTAAGCCTTATCTCCTGAGATCCTCCTTGTTGCTCAAATGTGGTCTTTCTCTAAGGCAAAACGCAGCTGAGGGAATACTACCAAGAACCAACAATGCAACTGGAAAAACACCTTGACCAAAAAGGGTAAAGGGTAAAGACAAATGAGTTTATATGCCTAAGAGACTTCAAAGTGAGTCGGGAGGTCATTTCAGAGGTTACATTTATGCACGTCTGAGCAGGAACTCATTGACTGCCAAAGTAAATATTGCCTCAAATAGTGGGACTCCTGAGGACTCTGGAGACATCCAGACACTATAGGCAGGGCAGGCAGGGCAGGAGTTTGGCACCCTGCCAGTGGGCCCTACTATGGAATTTACACTTCCCAGTGTGATAAAGTTGGGCTTAGTTGTATTTTCTCTACACATGGCTCTGCTGCCCATCAATTTGAACCTATAGTTAGTACTAGAGTTGATAGTTGTATGTCCAAGAGACTTAAATCTTTGGGCTGTCCATGTGCCAGTTGGGCCCTGAATCTCAACAGAGTTGCAACACCTACTCTCCAGTTCATTGGACTCACCCAGAACAATTACCAAGGAGATGATGATGGACAACTACCATCCCAAGGAACAGAGAACATCTGCAACTGCAAGCAAGAAAGTCCCATCCATTTGCCTCATGGGATCTAAGCCTCCTGTCAATTAGAGGTGGAGTGGGCATCACCATCACAGGATTGGGGAATGGACAATGGACTAGAGTAGACTTATATTGGTTCTACTGTAGACTTGTTGTGATCCTAGCAATGGAAGAACTTTTTCATGGATGTGGAGGCAGTGGTCACTGGAGGTTCTGAGGGGAGGGAGAGGGAAAAATAGGTGTACTATGGGGCATTTTTGGGACTTGGGAATTATCCTGAATGACATTGCAATGACAGATACAGGCCATTGTATATCTTGTAGAAACGTGCAAAAATGTTCAGGAAAGAGTGTAAGCTACAATATAAACTATAATCATTGCTTAGTGGCAATGCTTCAAGATGTGTTCATCAATTGTGGCAAATGTTCCACACTAATGAAAGATGTTGTTGATGTGGGAAAATGTGGGAGGGGTTGGAGCAGGGCATATGGGAATCCCCTATATTTTTTTGTGTAACATATATGTAATCTAAGTTTCTTTAAAAATAAAAAATAAAAAAGTATATTGAAAAAAACAAAGTGACCACACATCCTAAAAATATTAGAAAGTCAGAATATATTTAGTAAATAATATAAAATGTCCTCAAATGGTAAGAAAACAGTAACAACTCAATCATTAAATGAGACATGGCTTATTTATGCAACAAAAGTAGAGTTCCTTATATCTAATGTGTGGAAGGAGATTTGATATTACTAGGTCCCTAGAATATGCCAGGCACTTTTCCTTGAATTCCCCAAGAGGTAGAATGGATTATCTCTATTTTATGATAAGGGAAACTGAGGCGTGGAAAGGTAGGTTGTCAAGGTCACTCCAGCAGATTCAATGTTTGAGCCTAATTTTTTTTGGCTCCAACTCTTGTTCTCTTTCTATGATATTTTATTAGAAATAACCTAAAAATACATTTTCTACCCTCAGGGAACTTGGGATACTTCAAAGAAAATAATGGTTATGGAGATTATATAACAATATAAAAATGTTTACTTCATAATAAACAAAAAAGACAAGTGAGTATATAATCAAATACTTATGATTTATGTTATAAGCATTTCTTATATTATTCTATAGAATAAAATATAGCATAAAAATGAAAATATGTGAAATACAGGCATATTATACTGGTAGGATAGTTTTAAAAATCATCTGTTTCTTCAAAATTTCTATCAAATATCTATCAATTTTATAATGTGGGAAAGAAAAATCTCCAACTTTCCTAATATTCTTTTGCTGTTGCAAGGTATGTCACACTCTTATTTTTTCACTTATGCTTCAGTTCAGTAAAAATAAGTTTTCAGAAACCAGTTTTTGATTATGTGATAAATTTTAATGAAATATATCTTGCTTAATCTTCAATAGTTCTCAATAAGGACAATCCAATATGTTTACTTGACATTTAAATATAACTGCCACGGTCTCTCCATTTACTATGAATTTGTAAAATTAAAAATTTGGGGACATTATGGTTCCTAGGAGTCGTGGTAAAGATGGTGGTGCCCAGTCATTCTCTTAATTTCCAAGAGAAACACTTCCATTCATTGGGTCCTGGGTGTTGTCTATATTGTGGGGTGGAGAAGAGAGATTTTGAGACCCTGCTATTGAGATGTGAATTCACATCTGGTGAAGACTATTGGGATTTTCCGAAGTATGTTGAGCTCTGCTGGGGCCTCAGCTTGACACTTGGCAGTTCCCTTCTGTCACACAGCAAGGTGGGCAGCTGAACCAGCAAGGATGGCTTGGACAGGAGTGGGAAGCTCATGTCAGATGGGGGCAGGCATAAAGGCAAGGTTTGGGTAAGTGGGGTAATGGGAGATGGCAGAATAGGTGAGGGCAGGATGCTACAGTGTAGAACTGGGAGCAAAGGCAAGGGCAGGGCAGAGCCAAGATCTAGGGATGGAGTTGGCTTGAAACAAGAGTCAGTGCTCATGGGATCAAAGGGCAGATGCAGATTTGAGCACCAAGCCTAATCAAAGAAAGCAAAGGCAGGAAAACAGAGCCAGGGGATAAAGCTGGGCTGAAGCCCAGGGGAAGTCTGGTTTCATAAAAAGTACAAAAGAAGGGGCAATGCCCTGGCGGAATTCTGGGGGATGCTGTTTTCATCTCTAGCTGCCTGCTGTTACTGCTCACTCATGCCAGGTGCAGAGGGTGCAGTGGTCAGAGCACCTTAAAGAAACTCTGTAGATCTGACCAAATGGCAGATAGGTTCCTGGATAAAGCATCTTCCTCAAGGCACCACCACCACTCCTGTATCTGTAGCCTGGAATAAGGAGTTCTCCTGATTGCTACGAAGCCTTTTCTCCCAAGAACTATGGCTTACTGAGACCACAGGTTTTTTGCGGTAATTGTCAGAGAAACAATACAAAGTTCAAGTACTTCCCATGCTATAGCTGATAAACCATTTGTCATCTCAAAGCTATTAGGGGTAGATTTTCTGATCTTTACAGGTGATTTTAATTTTGGGGGATCTAGAGCCCACTCCTCATATATAGATATTTACAATATTACCTATCTTTTTTCTTTTAAATTTTTCTTCTAAAATATGGCAGCCTCTGAGTTGTCATTTTGTTTATTTTTTTATTTTATACATGTCTTTCAGCTGATCACTAGATTTAACATTGACCAGGACCTGCCATATCTCATGAAAGGTTTTCTTGGGCTCTGGCATTCCGTGGGCCACAGCTAATCCTGGGCTGAATTGTCAGTGGGAGTCCAAAGTAAGGGCTCTAGCAACATAGGCAGCCAAACAGCAATTTTCCTCCCACAGCCTACAGCCACTGGCAAGTACGGCCCATTATGCATAACCTACTTGGGCTTTTGCTCTAAATCGTCTCTGCTACTAGACAGTTATTGAGCCTCAGTCACTGGCTGATTCTTACGTTTAAAACTTTCTGCCACAGTTGACTTTTAAGCCACTTGCTTGCATTCCTTTGGTGCAGAATTCTGTAAATTAGGGGGCTGTTAAGGCATGCATCATAGAATCATATAGATCTGATTTGAATGTTGACTCTGCTGTCTCCCAGCTAGGTGACATTTTGTAATATACTTTACCCATTGTGCCTCAATGTCCACATCTGAAAAATGGGTATAATGGGTTTATTTGAGGAATAATTAAAGTAACACTTGGAAAGTGCTAGTACATAATAGTAATATAATAAATGATATTATTATTTTGTTGGGGTTGTCCAATGCGAAGGAACGTTGGGCTATTTTATAGAAAGAATAACTGCTATTTAAAAGTGTGTTTCTGGTTTGGAGATATCAGGTTGCTTGGACCAGACCTTCTTTATTCTGGGAAGAACTACTTACTTGGCTCTTTTCAGAAATGTGAATGTACAGTAACAGGCATGCCTTATTCTGAGGGAAGCTGGAACAGGATTTATTTGGCCAGGTAGTGAAGCCCCTCTTTACGCCCTTGGTATATAGAGGTTGCTGATGTGTGTGTGTGTGGTGGCGGGGGGGTGGGGGGAGGGGTGTTG
This sequence comes from Cabassous unicinctus, assembly GCA_029593785.1. Taxonomy (NCBI): domain Eukaryota; kingdom Metazoa; phylum Chordata; class Mammalia; order Cingulata; family Chlamyphoridae; genus Cabassous; species Cabassous unicinctus. Next base: position 25,599 of record JAQZBX010022925.1, on the reverse strand, counting down.
AAGCATATTTCCACAAGGTACCAAGAAGCTTTCTAGGAATAAAAGGGATTGAGATCTTCATCACTTTCCTTTTGAGGTTCAACATTGTTAGCACACCTCTGATAGACTGAAGTGGTTCCAGCTGAGAACATCTGTCAGGAAAGAAGATGAAATTTCACCATGAGAAATGATGGGGGTGGAGGTGGGGCTAGGTTTGAGACATATGCCACACACAAAAGGGCCTAGATGCTGATAGGGAAAGTCTGGTTCAGTGATATTCATCTACCCTCACAATACTCTGCAAGGTTGGACCTTGTATTATCCCCATTTTTTCAGTTACAAAATTTAGGCTTAGAGAGGTTAAGAGACTTCCCCAAAGTAAGAGGCCTGGGAGGTTGCAGAGCTGTGAGTTGAACCCCCATCTCTCTGCAGGATCTTTGCATCTCACCACTACATTCTATGTGCTCTCCATGATCTTTATATGGCTTCCCTCCTCCTCAATATTCAGGTGACAATAAAAAAAAAAAAAGCAAGGTGGGGCAAGGATTAGGACAAATACCTCAGTGAGAAAAGCTTTGGCAATTAGAGGACGAGAACTAAAAGTGTTTGTGGTTTCCCTGCCTCCTCCAGGAGGAGGATGATTATATGATGCAATCCCTGTTCTTGTCTAAGTTCTGGAAATACAAAACAAGAATTTTCAAGATGATTGCCTAAGATTAAAGGTCATTCTGTGGCCATGTATAGAGGCTTTTTCTATGTGAACTTGATCTTTCTGGGCCTTAATGATCTCATCTGTAAAATAAGAGGGTTGTAGTAAGCCATTGTTAAGGTTCTTTTCATGCTCTAATGTTTGTGAGTCCAGGAATTTATAAGCTTTTTCTGGTATTTAGCCTTTAACCTCAGCCTCTTTAGCACTATGATCAAAACTAATCGACTGAGCTTAAATTTTATGTGACAGGTAAGGGAGCTAGGACAAAGGGCTAAAGGATGTTATGAAGCAGGGAGTATAGCAACAAAGGACTTTACAGCCATATATTAAATAGAATTGAAAGAAAAGAATTCAGAATCTCAGAAACCACTTGGTAAAGAAAAAAAAAAAGGCTGCAGTTCAGAAGAGATTTTAAGAGTGATTACAAAGAGAAATGGGTAAGATTTGGTTGTGCCCTACATGAGAGCAGGTTGTAATTAGATTGGCCAGTGTGAGCTAGAGGAAAGGCTTAGCCATCATATCCGTATGTTTACTGGGATAGCTGTCTGGTTCCCCCATCTATCTGGACCTGGTGAATCTGCTATCACCATCACTGATAATCTACTGCCCACTACATAAAGTTTTCTAAGTCTTAGTTGTGAGCCAAAGAACCTAAACTAATAAAGTAAGACAAAAGTAAAAAAAAATCACAAAAACATTAATGCAAGCTAACTCTACAGAGGATAAGTTCTGATTCTTGTTTGAAAGAGTAACCTCTTTCTTGTCTTCTTCTTTTCTTCTTTCTTTTTAACTTCCTTCTTTTTTTCTCATCTGCCCTCTTCTTTCTTCTATCCTTACCCCCAGGACTTTTCCTCATCTCTTCATTCTTTCTTCCTGCTCTTCCCATGCTTACTGAGTACCAGGTTTGAATCTGTGCTGGGCAATGTGGCCAATACAAGATAAATGATGCACAATCCCAGCTTCCCAAGTTGCTGTCAAACTATCAGAGGAGACAGGACAGCAAGACAATATAGCAAACCCCGTTTACAAGTCACTCTCTTCTGGGTTCTTTTCCTCTCCTCTGTCCTCTCTGTGTAGCACTGCACAGGAGTCTACTGACGTTCTTTCCTCCTCCTAATACCTGTTCTAAGGATTAGATGCCTAAATGGCTAATGATTGGCCCTAGATTGGGGACAAAATCACTTGACTGTATCATATCAAGCAAATTATAGACATATGGTCACTTGTCAAAGTGGGGCTTCCTTATCTTCTCAAGATAATTTCATAGAGAGTTTTAAAATAGGTTAAGCATTTGCACATTTCATACTCATACATTATCACTAATCCTTATATTATCACTCCCTGTACCATTAATTCATAGGTGAGATAACTCAGAGAGGTTAAACGACTAGTCCAAGGTAAAACAGCCAGAGATGGGATTTGAATTAAATTGGATTTAACTCCAAACTCTTTTTGCTATCTCTGTGCTTTAATGGCAAAGGGTAGACTTCATAGTCATTTTACTTTGTCTCAAGAGGAATTCTACTTCCTAGGTGTTTTTTTTTTTTTAAACCTATTCATAAGATAAAGCATATGTTTAAAGTTAGGCTACCAGCTTTGAGATACAATTGGAACCCTTCTAGGTTATACAATGATTATCTGATGTTTTTGCCATTCATTGCAAACACTACTATGACATTCAATTAAAAAATGATAAAGAGTGAAAAATCCCTGAATGGTATAATTTTTAAAAAGTTCTTTAAGACTTTTTTTGCCTACCAAGTGATTAATGCTTATTTGTAAAATATCTAGTCTTAGGAGCATTAATATTTATTGTGTAAACCACATGTGGCCTTATAAACATTAACAAGAGCAAGGGGCAATTGTAAATGCTCTCTTTGGTTGGTGCTGTATACAAATTCAAGGTATTCTCACTAGAACTGCAGAAGCTCCCGGAGGTAAAAAGCTCATTTTGAAACTTTAAACTTAAAAAATAACATTATGTAATTTTGCAGCCAATGTAATATAAAAGATTGTAAGAGAACTCTAATGGATTATTAATTTGTTATTTACCAGCATTGATTATATTACACTGGCTATGTTAATACTAACTTACCGTGAGAATATTGTGCCAATATGCTTCTAATGTTACAACATAATAATCAATGTGGAAAATTCAGCATCACAATGACTGTGAGATTAACTTGTACTCATTTTATCATAGTGGGATTTGTATTGAATTGTTGAATCAATGCAGGTCAAGTCCATATTACAATGGTATCTTATATATGGCATCAATATCATACACAGTAGATTTTGGTGGCAGTGTTGTTTCCTTTAACTTCCCTAGGTGTCAACTCTTTCATCAGCAGGTATAGATTATGTTGCATCAAAATAGTGGTAGGCATTTTGTTACATTTAGTATGGGCTTACTTTTACAATTTAGAGGCCCTATTTTAAGAGTGGATAAATTATTAGCAATTCTGTCTGTAGCAACCATGAATAAAGCTAAGCCCACAACTGGTGAGAGGTAATAAATTTGTTTAAATTCAGTGCTCCAGTCTCTCACCTTATTTAAGCTACAATCCATGAGGTAGATTGGAGGTTTGGAGAGAAAGACTTTTACAATATTTGAGGGATGGGATATTGCACTGGGGGAGAACTAGGACCAACATTCAGATTTCAGTGATCAGTTAAACTCTTAGTTTTCATCACTGTTTCCAAACTAGGATTCCAGGCTATGCTCATGGAGAAAAACAGTAATTCAACAAAACAAGCTTTAAAAATGCTGCATAATATACCCCCTTCTTGGAGATTAAAAATACTCATTCATACAGCAAAGGTTTAGAGATGACATGCAAAAACCAAAGCCGTTTTAACTTGATTGCACCTGGCTTTTCTCAAACTTATTTGACAATGGAACCCTTTAAAAATATACCATCTCTAAATAGCTAGTTTTCCATGGAATACTCCTAGAGAAATGGCTGAGTTAGAGGAAAACTCCCAACTTGGCTACTTTTCCCATTTTTATATTTGTGAGTTTAAAACAAATTGTGTTGACAAATGGCCTCCCGATTTTACTTTTCCATACATATTTCAGTGTTAACAAAAACTTATCAACCATGTGATAGTGGATTCATAAAACCCAGGAAAAAGTGCTCAGAAACCATGTGTATGCCAATATGTTTCTATTTAATTGTTTTTTCAATTTTTAATTTAAAGATATTGTAAGTTACAGAAAAATCATGCATGCAGTACAGAGTTCCCATACACTATCCTATTATTAACACCTTGCAATAGTGTAGTACATTTGTTGCAATTTATGAAAGAATATTTTTATAATTGTACTACTAATGATGGTCCATGATTTATGCTGGGGTTCACTGTTTGTGTTTTACAGTCTTATGGATACATATTTTTTTAATGTAACATAGTAACAATGTTACTACAATGTTAATGTTTCTAGTAACATAGATACAACCTAAAACTTCCCCCTTTTAACCACATTCAAATACTTATTTCAGTGCTGTTAATTACATTCTCAATGTTGTGATACCATTGCCACCATGCATTACCAAAACTTTTCCAATGCCCCACATAGAAACTCTGTACAATTTAAGCTTTGATTTCCCCATTCCCAACCCCTACCCTGTCCCCTGGTAACCTATATTCTAGTTTCTGATTTTATGAATTTGTTATTCTAATTATTTCATATCAGTGAAATCATACAATGTTTGCCCTTTTGTGTCTGCCTTATTTCACTCAACATGACATCTTCAAGGTTCATCCATACTGTTGCATGTATCAGAACTTCAGTCCTTTTTAGAGTTAAATAATATTCCATTGTATTTATATACCATATTTTGTTTCTCATTCGTTGGTTGATGGACACTTAGCTTGCTTGCATCTTTAGGCAATTGTGAATAAGGCCACTGTGAACATCGGGTTGCAAATATCTGTTTGAATCTCTGCTTTCAGTTCTTTTGGGTGTGCATCTAGTAGTGGGATTGCCACGCCATATGGTAATTCTATATTTAACTTTCTGAGGAACGGCCAAACTGTCTTCCATAGTGACTGCACTATTTAACATTCCCACCAACAATGAATGAGTGTTATTATTTATCCACATCTTCTTCAACACTTGTAATTTAACGCTTTTCTAATTGCCATTCTAGTGGGTGTGAAATGGTATTTCTTTGTGGTTTTATTGAGGATATTTGTTTCTATATTCATAAGAGATATTGGTCTGTAATTTTCTTTTCTTGTAGTATCATTATCTGGCTTTGGTTTGAAGGTGGTGTTGGCCTTACAGAATGAATTAGGGAGTGCTCCCTCCTCTTTAATTTTATGAGTTAGTTAAGTCTTCTTGGAATGTTTGGTAAATTTCTCCCATGAAGCCTTCTGATCCTAGGCTTTTCTTTGTTGGGAGGTTTTTGATTACTGATTCAATCTCTTTACTAGTAAGTCATTTGCTGAGATTTTCTATTTTTTCTTGCGTCAATGTAGGTATTTTGTGTGTTTCTAGGAATTTGTCCGTTTTATCTAGGTTATCTAATTTATTGGCATAGAGGTATTCATAGCATCCTCATATAGTTCTTTTTATTTCTTTGGGGTCAGGAAATAATATCTCCCTTTTCATTTCTGATTTTAGTTATTTGTGTTCTATTTCTGTTTTTCTTTTTCAGTCTAGCTAAAGGTGTGCCCTTTTTTCCCCCATCCTTTCAAATAACCAACTTTTGGCTTTGTTGATTCATTCTATTCTTATTATTCTCTATTTCGTTTCTCTCCACTGTAATTTTTGGTATTTCCTTCTTTCTGCTTGCTATTGGTTTAAGAATTACTAAAAGGAATGCTTCAGATTGAAAGAAGAAGACACAGTGAGTGCCTCGAAGTACTGTGAAGAAGTGAAGATCTTCAGTAAAGGTCACAAAAGGGTAAATGCAAAACCCAATAGTACTGTATTTTCAATATATAACTCTACTCTTTAATTCCTATAAGAGTCAGAATACAATTAAACAGGAAAAAGCCATATTTCCCAATAAAAGACATGCAAAATATAAAGAGGTAATATGGGACAAAAACAACATAAAAAGGGGAATCAGAGGGATATGGGAGCAGAGACTGTGTATGCTATTGGAGCTAAGTTGATATTTTTTCAAATTAGAAGGTTGTAGACATAGGTTGTGTAATATAAACCCCAGAGTAACAAAAAAGAAAGTATTTAAAAATATACAGAAATGGAAATGAGAGAAGGATCAGACAGATACATTGCAAAAGATCAACTCCTTTTCCATACAGAAAAGAAGGATGCAATAAAAAAAGATTTGACATATAAAAACCAAAGGACAAAGTGACAGAAGTAAGTACTGCCTTTACAACAATAACACTGAATGTTAATGGATTAAACTCCACAATCAAAAGATGAAAAACCATGATCCAACTATATGTTGCTTACAAGGGACTCAGCTTACACCCAAAGAAAAAAATAGGTTGAATGTGCAAGGATGGAAAAAGATAATCCATGCAGATAGTAACGGAAAAAAGAGCTGGGGTAGCAAAAATCAGTCAAAATAGATTTTAAATCAAGAGCTGTTAATATACAGACAAAGGGAACTGTATATTAATAAAAGGAACAATCCTTTAAGAAGAAATAACAATCATAAATATTTAGGCACCTACCCACAGTGCCAAAAAATCCATGAGGCAAACATGGGCAAAACTGAAGGAGAAATAAACACTTCTATAATAATTGTTGGAGACTTGAATATGCCACTTTCATCAGTAGATAGAATATCTAGACAAAAGATCAATAAATAGAGAACTTGAATAATATGATAAGTGAACTAGACCTAACAGACATATACAGAATATTGAACCCCAAAACTGCAGGATATACTTTCTTCTCAAGGGCATGTGGATCATTCTCCAGGACAGACCATATATTGGTTCACAAAACAAGCCTCAATAAATTAAAAAAGATTAAAATTATACTAAGCATCTTCTCTGACCACAAAGGAATGGAGCTGGAAATCAATAAGAGGGAGAGAACTGGAAAAATCAACCATATGGAAGTTAAATAACACACTCTTAAACAATCACTGACTCAAAGAAGAAATTGAAAGTTTGATTAGTAAATATCTGGAGATGAATGAAAATGAGAATATAACATAACAAAACTTAAGAGATGAAGTGAAGGCAGTGCTGAGGGAGATATTTATAGTCCTAAATGCTTACATTGAAAAAGAAGGGGAGCAGATGTAGCTCAAGTGGTTGAGTGCCTGCTTCCTATGTATGAAGTCCCAGGTTAGATCCCTGGTACCTCCTAAAAACAAACAAATGAAAAAACCAACCCTCTTTGGGAGTGGATGTAGCCCAGTGGTTGAGCACCTTCTTCCCACTGTACAAGGTCCTGGGTTCAAACATGAGGAGGATTAAAAGTTGATACCAAAATTTTAAATAAAGGTGACATTTTAGGAAAGTCCTGAAGGATCTGGGAAATAATCCATGAAGAGACCTGGGAGAGAGTGGTCCAGGCCCACGAAACATTCCCAGTTGAGTCTACAATTCCCAACATGATATCCAGATATGTAGTCTAGATGCTCACCAATTTGCCTGTCCCCTCTTTTCTGCAGTGTCATTTCCACAAATAAATGCAACATTTCAAGTCTAAAAAAAAAAAAAAAATACTAGCAAGTCAAATCCAACAGGGCATTAAAAGAATTATACGCCATGAACAAGTGGGATTTATTCCAGGTATACAAGGGTGGTTCAATTAATATAATGAACAATGTCAACATAATGAAGGGAAAAACCCCACATCATCATCTGAGTTGATGCAGAAAAGGCATTTCACAAAATCTAACATCATTTCCTGAAGAAAATACTTAGAAAAGTAGGAATAGTAGGAAACTTCCTGAACATAATAAAGGGCATATATGAGAGACTTACAGCTAACATCATACTGATGGTGGAAGAATAAAACCTTTTCCTCTAAGATCTGGAACAAGACAAGGATGCCTATGTCACCAATGTTATGCAACATTGTACTGAAGTTCTATTCAGAGCAATTAAGTAAGGAAAAGAAATAAAGGACATTCAAATTGGAAATAAATAAAACTTTTATTCTTTGCAAAATAAAATCAGAAATGAAAGGGGAGGACATTACCACTGACCCCACAGAAATAAGAGATATCATAAGGGAATATTATGAACAAGTGTATGCCAACAAACTAGACAGTGCAGTTGAAATGGACAAATTCCTAGAAATACACGAACAACCTACACTGATCTTAGAAGAAACAGAAGACCTCAGCAAACCAATAGCAAGTAGAGAGATTGAAACAGTCATCAAAAACCTTCCAAAAATTAAAACCCAGGACCAGATGGCTTTAGAGGTGAAATCTACCAATCATTCAAAGATGATCTAATACCAACCTTACTCAAGCTCTTCCGAATAATTGAATAGGAAGGAACACAATCAAACTCATTCTGTGAAGCCAACATCCTAATACCAATCCAAATAAAGATACTATGAAAAAAAGGAAATTACAGACCAATTTCTCCAATGACTATAGATGCAAAATCCTCAACAAAATACTTGCAAACCAAATCCAAAAGCACATTAAAATAATTATATACTATGACCCTGTGGGTTTTATCCCAGGTATGCAAGGGTGGTTCAACACAAGAAAATCAATTAGTATAATAAACCACATTAATAAATTGAAGAAGAAAAATCACATGATCATCTCTATTGATGCAATAAAAGCATTTAACAAAATACAGCATCTTTCTTGATAAAAACACACCAACTGATAGGAATGGAAGGAAGCCTTCTCAACATGGTAAAGTGCATATATGAAAAACCCACAGCTAACGTTATACTCAGCAGTGAAAGACTTAAAGCTTTCCCACAGATATCAGGAACAAGACAAGGATGCCCACTGTCACCACTGATGTTCAATATTGTGCTAGAAGTTCTAGCTAGAGCAATTAGGCAAGAAAAAGAGATAAAAGACACCCAATAGGACGGGAAGCTGCCCTGTTTACTTGTGATAGGATTCTATATTAGAAAATCCCAAAAAATCCACAAGAAAGCTGCTAGAACTAATAGATGACATGATCCTATACTTAGAAAATTCTGAAAGGTCTATGACAAAGCTACTTGAGATAATAAACGTGTTCAGGAAAGTGACAGGATACAAGATCAACACATAAAAGTCAGTCATGTTTCTGTATACTAGTATTGAACAATCTGAAGATGAAATCAGGGGGAAAAATCCATTTACAATAGCAACAAAAAGATTCAAATACCAAGGAATCAATTTAACCAAAGAAGTATAGGACCTATATACAGAAACTACAAAACAATGCTAAAAAAATCAAAGAAGACCTAAACAAATGGAAAGACATTCTGTGCTCATGAATTGGAAGACTATGAAGATGTCAATCCTACCCAAATTGATTTATAGATTTAATGCAATACCAATCAAAATTCAAATTGCAGAAATAGAAAAGGCAGTTACCAAATTTATTTTGAAAGGAAAGTGCACCTGAATAGTCGAAAGTATTCTAAAAAAGAAGAGCAATGTGGGAGGAATTCAGTGCCTGACCTTGAAACATACTACAAATCTACAGTGGTCAAAACAGCATGGTATTGGCATAAAGACAGATACATTGATCAGTGGAATAGAATTGAGAGTCCAGAAATGGCCAAGTGGTTTCTGACAAGCCTACCAAGTCCATGTTAACAGGACAAAACTGTCTCTTCAACGAATGGTGCTGGGAGAACTGGATATCCATAACCAAAAGAACGAAAGAGGACCCCTATCTCACTCCCTATACAATAATCAACTCAAAATGGATCAAAGACCTAAATATAAAAGTCAGGACCATAAAACTACTAGAAGAAAATGTGGGGAAACATCTTTAAGATCTTGTGGTAGGTGGTGGTTTCTTGGCTCTTACACCCAAAGTGCAAGCAACAAAAGAAAAAATTGGTAAATGGAACTTCCTCAAAATTAAACACTTTTGTACCTCAAAGGACTCTGTCAACAGGGTAAAAGGCAGCTCACTCAATAGGAGCAAATACTTGGAAATCACATATCTGATAAGGTTTTAATATTCCTGATATATAGAGATGTTACAAATGAAAAATAAGAAGACAAATGACCTAATTAAAATATGGGCAAAAAACTTGAATAGACATTTTTTTCCAAGGAAGAAATACAAATGGCAAAAAAAAAAACACCATGAAAAAATGTTCAACATCACTAGTGATTACGGAAATGAAAGTCAAAACTGCAATGAGAATTCAGTATTCTTTCAGTTTGTGTGGGTCTCCATCCACCAAGACAATGCCCCATGAACACCTGAACACATTCATATGCCAAGGCATGCCCCAGGTGCACCCCTCCACACATATCCCCGTCACTGATGCCACACACCAGATAGCCTTCCCTGCCACAGTTGTGACCTTTTTGAGATCCAAAACCTTTCCAAAAATGAAGCCAAAAATAACCAAATAAAATTAATAAGAAAATAAAATAATAATAATAATTTAAAAAAATAAACAAAATTTTAAAAAATTTGAAATAAAATTAAATTTTTTATACCTTTTGTCTTTCATCATTGTAAGATCTGTTATCTCGTATGTACAGCGACAATTTCTTCCATATGTTCCTCCAGTATCTTATTTTTTTCATTTTATCTTCAAAGAAGTTTAGATTACAGAAAATTCACATAGAAAATATAGGGGATTCCTATATACCCAATGCCTCCCCCTTTTTCACTCTTCCCTATTAATAACATTTTACATGTGGATGGTACATTTGTTACAAGTGATGTAAAAATATTGAAGCATTGCTACTGACCATGGTCAATGGTTTGCGTTATGGTTTACATTTTGCACCATACACTTTTATAGATACTGACGAAATTTAAAATGGCCTGTATCCATTATTGCAAGATAATGTTCTATCTATGCTATTCTTCCCTCCTCCTCCCCTTGGAACCTAGGGTAATCCTGGTTCCCAATGTTCTATCTATGCTATTCTTCCCTCCCCCTCCCCTTGGAACCTAGGGTAATCCTGGGGAGTCTTGCTGCACTCCCTAATAGAAGGGCAAGAATCCCCTGAGTACATAAACAGTGTGTAGTGAAGGAAGAGAGACCATTACGCCAGGCCCTTGATATTGATGATTGTACTAATGTGCCTTTTCTGGTGAAATTGAAACTTAGCCTAGTATTATATATTGCCTAAGAGTTACCTTCTGAAAGCCTCCTTTTTGCTCAAATGTGGCCTCTCTCTAAGCCTAACTCAGCATATAAGCACACTACCTCCCCCAGGCATGGGATATTACTCTTGGGGATGAGCCTCCCTGGCACTGAGGGATTATTACCAAGCGCCAACTAGCGATGCATCTGGAAAAAGACTTGGACCAAAAGGGGGAAATATTAAATACAAATGAGTTTTTTTATGCAAGAGATTTCAAAGCGAGTCTGGAGGTCATTCCAGAGGTTATTCTTATGCACTTCTCAGCAGGATCTCATTGACTGCCACAGTAAACAGTGCCTCAAACAGTGGGGCTCCTGAGAGCTCTACACACATCTAGACACTGTAAGCAGGGCAGACAAGCTCAGGAATTCGGCACCCTGCCAGTGGGCCTTACTTTAGAATTTATGCTCCCCAGTGTAACAGAGTTAGACTCATTTACAGTTTCCCTACACGTGGCTCTTCTGCCCCTTTTACTTGAACCTATAATTAGCACTATACTTGTTAAATATATGTCCCAGAGATATAAAGCTTTGGTCCATTCATGTGCTGGTTGGGCCCTGAATCTCAGCAGAGTTGCAACAACTACTATCCAGTTTATTGGACTTACCCAGGACAACTAACAAGGAGATGATGATGGACAAGGCCCATCCCAAGGAACAGAGAATGTCTGCAACTGCAATTAAGATAGTTCCATCCATCTGCCCCATGGTATCTAAGCCCCTTCCCAGTTAGAAACAAAGTGGACATTACCATCCCCAAATCCTCAAGATTGAGGAATGAACAGTGGACTAAGGTACACTTATTATTCTATTATAGACTTATTATTATTCTAGCAATGGCAGAACTTTTATCATTGCTATAAACATAGCAGCCCGCAGAGGTTCTGAAGGATGGGAGAAGGAAGAACAAGTGTAACATGGGGGCATTTTTGGGACATTGGAATTGTCCTGCATGATGTTGCAAAGATGGATATAGGCCATTATACATTTTGTCATAACCTATAAAATTTGGTGGGGCAGAGTGTAAACTATAATGTAAACTATAGTCCACAGTTAGTAGCAATGCTTCAATATGTGTTCATCAATTGTAACAAATGTACCGTACTAATGAAGGATGTTTCTAATGTGGGAAGGGGAGGGCATGGGGAATATAGGAACCCCTATATTTTTATGTAACATTTATGTAATCTAAAACTTCTTTAAAAATAAAAAATAAAAAAATAATGGGGGTTTATTTGGAAACAAATGTATGCTAATGTTACAAGTTGTTAATATCAGGCACACACACACACAAAAAATCCCACTATGCTAAGTGAAAGAAACCATAAATAAATTACAACATATTGTATGATTCCATTTATATAAAATGTAAATAAAAATCAATTTATGAAGATGGAATTATAGTAGCGGTTATGTAGGGCTGGGGAAGATGGTACCGAAATTGAGAAGTGACTACTCATGGGTGTGGAGTTTGTCTTTTTGGAATAATGAAATTGTTCTAAAATTTTTTACGGTGATGAATGTGCAACACTGTGCTTATACTAAAACCCATTGATTGTACAGTATGGATAGATTCTATGGTATGTGACTATGTCTCAATAAAACTTTTAAAAAAAGAAATGAAGTTCTGATACCTGCAATCACCTGGATAAACCCTGAAGACATCATGTTGAGTGAAATAAGCCAGACACAAAAGGACAAATATTGTATGATCTCACTGATTTGAAATAATAAGAATTAGCAAACTCATAGAGTCAGAATACAGAATATAGGTTATGATGGGCTGGATTAGGGTTAGGGAATGGTGGTTTAATTGTACAGAATTTCTATTGGGGTTGATTGTAAAGTTTGGTAATGGATGTTGGTGATAGTAGCACAAATTTGTGCATGTAATTAACTGAACTGAATTATATATGTGAATTTGGTTAAAAAGGGAAAATTTCAGTTGTATATATGTTACTCAAATAAAAATTAAAAGTAAAATAAAGAAAATAGATTAGAGGTTAGTATGGGCTAGGAGAGGGTGATGTGGAGTTTTGCTCAATGGGGACAAATTTTCTTTTGAAAAAGTTTTAGTAAAGGAAGATGGTGATGTTTGCACAATATAATGAATGCAATTCATGCCACTGAATTGTACACTTAAAACTGATTAAAATTAGATATTTTGTGATATATATATATAATGTTACCACAGTAAAAAATTTTTTTAAATTTAATAAAATGTCTTGTTTGGCAATTGTTTCCTTTCACCACTATAGTATTTATTCCACTGTCTTCTTGCTTCCATGGCTTTGGATGAGAAATCAGCACAATCTATTTGGACTCCCTTATACATAACTCACTGCTTTTCTCTCGCATTTTTCAGAACTCTTTCCTTGTTCTTTGCATTTGACAGTTTGACCACCATGTATCTGGACATATTTCTTTTCATGTTATCATGTTGTTTGGTGTTCAGTGGGCTTCTTTGATGTTCCAAATCCTTCCCCATGGCAGTATAAGGCAATCCAGCCCTCCCTTTATGGGTCCCTGGCCTCCTTTCAGCTGGGAAAGGCAGCTGGCCCACTACCGCCCCCACCCCTACTCACGACTTTGCCTTCCAAGCAAAAGCAGCTGGAGATAGCTAAAGCAGTGTAAGAAACTACTGATTTGAATGGCTTAGGGCAATTTGCAACATGGCAGCTGGCTTTCATCAGAGTGAGCAAGTGAGAGAGCTAGATATGGTGACCAAGAGGGAAGCCAGAAACTTTTTGTTTTCTAATCTCAAAAGTGACATCTGTAATAGGATGCCACATTATATTTGTTAAAAAACAAGTCACTAGGTCCAGCCCACACTCAAGGGGAAAGGATTGCACAAGGAGGTGAATACCAGGAAGTGGAAATCACGGGAACCATCTTGGAAACTTTCTACCATACATGTTAAGAATTGGTAGCATGGGGTATTAAATGGATCTGGTACTTGGAGATATTGTGATATAGTCTGATTCAGAAGACTACAAGTTTATGCACTAAAATCCAATAAAATATTGAATGATGAGATGGATAAATTTATGCTTACCTCAATACCTATTAAGAAGAACACTGTATTTATTTGGAAGGAATGTCTTGATAATCTCTGGTTAGGTGGAAGCAGAAGTCTTGAGGCAAGGTTCAGTACACTGCCTTTGTGTCCAGGACAGCATTCCTAGTTTACAGCTGTCGTGCTGGCAGGGCTCTAAGCAGAAACTAGATGTTCTAAAGACAAGAGCTGCTTCTGACATCTGGGTTACACTTGTTTGAAATTTCGAAGGTTAAAAATAACCTTGGAACTTTAGGTTCTTATTTAGCTCAGGATGATCACAGTACACACTTGTATTAGTTGCCTATTGCTGAGAAACAAATTATGCTAAAACTCAGCAGTTTAAAACAACAAACTCTTATTAGCTAACAGTCTCTGTGGATCAGAATTTGGGAGTGGCTTAGCTACATGGTTTTGGAGTCAGGATGTTGTAGTGCTAGAGAAACTAAGTATAGCTTAAATATTAAGGCATTATTCTGTACCTTATAAGGTTAGAAAAATTCGATATAACTCTTGCTCACATGTCAGGAGGCATGCAGAGCTACAGATTTAACATTAACCAGATTTAACTCCACCAAGGAATGTGGTGGTGAACTATGCACTCCCTCACTCGTTATCTATACCTTCACATCTGAAGCACCCTCCTATTATTATCACTCCAAAACTGCCCACCCCAGGTGACATGCATGTTTTAAGATTGAGGAAGGAGAAAACTAATGAAAATTTCCATGCCCCTTATTAGAAATGTCACCCTGATCATTAACTTTCTTTGTTTCAACCTCTATAAAAGCTGTGAGAAAAAGCCTTAACAGGGAAGCTGATTTGAAATTGGTTCCATCTCTGTCCTCCCAGTGGTGAATAAAGCCACTTTTCCTTCCTTGCCTAGTTTGGTCTGTCTGTCTATTCTGCCACACAAAATGAACCAACAAAAACAAAGCAAAACAAAGCAAAACAAAAAACAAACCAACTTCCTAAACATAAACAGTCCTTTTATAGATTAGAAGAATGGAAATGCAAATCAAAGCTACAATGAGATATCAATTCACACCTATTAGAATGGCCACTATTAAAAAATTAGAGAACTACAAGTTTTGGAGAGGATGTGGAGAATAGGAATGCTTATTCACTGTTTGTGGGAATGTAGAATGGTACAGCTACTGTGGAGGACTGTTTGGCACCTAAGGAAGTTAGATATAGATTTGCCAAGTGACCTGGCAATACCCAGTATATATATACTAGATATATACCCAGAAGATCTGAGAGCAGGTACACGAACAGACATCCACACATGGATGCTCATAGCGACATTATTCACAATTGCCAAAAGATGGAAACAAACCAGGTGTCCCTCAACTGATGAATGGATAAACTGTGGTATATATACATGATGGAATATTATTCAGCTGTAAAAAGAAATGAAGTTGTGAAGCATATGACAACATGGATTAATTTGGACGACATTATGTGAGTGACGCAAGCCAGGCACAAAAGGAAAAATATTGTATGATTTCATTATTATGATTAAAATATAATGAGCAAACTCTTGGATTTAATAGCTAGAATATAAGTCACCAGATAACAGAATGTGGTTAGAGAAAGTAAATCAGAGGTTTAATCTGTGCAGAATTGGTAAAAAGTTATTTGTAAATGTTTGGAAATGAACAGAAATGGTGAAAGCACATCATAGAATTTGCAATTAGTAGCACTAACATATGGATATGATAGTGGTTTGTTTTTTCTTTTTCATTTTTGAGTAATGAAAATGCTCTAATATTAATTGAAGTGATGAATGCACAGCTCTGTGATTAAACCAAATGCTATTGACTGTACACTTTACATAAATTGTATGGTTATGAATAGCAACAAAATAATAGGAAAAGTAGGGGGAAAATACACCAAATGTAAGACATGGACTATAGTTAGTGGTAATACTTTGACAATGCTATTTCATAATTTGTAACAAATGTTTCACAACAATGCAAGGTATTGGTGGTAGGGTGATGTATGATGTTACACCTGTTTGTTTTGTAAGTTCACAAGTTTTACTACACACTTATTGTTTGTGTATGTTCATTTATGAATTATATACTTCAATAAAATTAAAAAAAATAAAAAAGAACAAATTTATCTACTTTTATCAACAAATAAATTATTCATAAATATTCAAAATAAATACATTAAAAAATACATAATAAAAAGTAGCTTTAAGTCTATCTTTTTTGAGGAGGGATTTTCCCTGTGTGTCAGAATTTACTGTGAATATGGAATGTGAATATAATCTTAGAGGGCTATGTTAATTTGTGGACTTAATTTTATTTTGCATATTTGTATTTAGAGTGAAGCTCAGAAATAATATGTAATTGTTTGTGGCAATATAACACCACATTTATAAAGATATTTGTATTAGTCAGGGTTCTCTAGGGAACAGCATATGTAAATATTATGAGATTTTTAAATAGGAATTGGCCTGCATGACTGTGGGGATGGGCAAGTTCAAATTCCATAGGGCAGGCTGCAAACTGGGAACTCCCATGAAGGTTTTTGATGGATTCTCCAGGAAAAGCTGGCTGACTGAAGTAGAGATGGAAATTCTCTCTTCTTACTACTGAAATAATCACATCTCCTTTTAAGGCCTTCAACTGAGTGGATGAGACTTCTCTCATTGCTGAAGGCGATCTCCTCAGTTGATTGTGGATGTAATCAGCCATGGGTACAATCTATTTACTGATGATTTAAACCCATGAAATATCCTCACAGTAACAATCAAGGTCCCTGCTTGCTGGACCAAACAACCGGACACCATAACCTGGCCAAACTGAGACATGAACTTAACCATCACCATATTAACTTGAAAATATGATTCCTTAGATTTCCTGGAAAAGTTTGGAAATCTTATCATTAAACTCTAGAGTCCTGGAGGCTGCCTCAGTCTCTAAAGTGTGATATTCAACGTTAATGGGAAAAACGGTTGTGAGAATTTTGGTAGATGTATTTCTTCCTTCTAGTCAGATATTTCCCAAATCGTCAGGTGTGAATAAGTGAATTGTTTCCTAAAAATACACAAAAATTTATCAGTTATCAGAAATATTGTTTAAATGTAATCTGTATTTAGAAAACTACATTAAAAGGCTTTCCACTTGATATTTCAAAGAAAACTTTTATCTTTACCTCTTTTGTCCTTTCTCTCATGTCACTCTACCTTAAAATGATTGGATACTAGTCTCAAATGCAAATTAAGCTTCTATCTGCTGAATGTTAATTTTCATATTATAGCATTTAAACAACTGTTCTCTGGGGATGCCTTTGCTTTGCATTTCTAGTTATGTAGACCACCAAGGAACAACTTTTAAAACAAAGCATTAACTTTATCATAAAACAAACATACACAATTTATTTTTCTGTTGGCATCTTGTGTTCATTTTCACCTTAATACTTCCTTTTGTATTTGCTGTATATTCACACAAAGTATTTAAAATTCCTTCATGATTCCACACCAGAACTTTCCCCCCAGGCGTCTAGTTGGTGTTTCCTGTCACAACAGCATATTTCATTGAGGCGTAAAATTGCACACTCTTTTGTTCTGGAAATGGAGTTTCAACAGAGGGAATTGCCTGAACCTGTGGACCTACCTCCAAGGCTGAGTTTGGAGCAGCTGTTTCCTTAATGGTTTCTGAGCAATTCTAGCTTTTTATTTTTAAAACATGTAATACCAAGGCTCTTCAAAAGTCATGGTAGCCAAATAAAGAAACCACTCGTCCTACAGAAGCACCACTTTGTTGGGAGTAATTGCAATATTTACAGGCTGGTGTTTGGCTGGCTATGTTGCTGTTGCCAGCAAAGCGCAGCGGTAAATCTCATCAGAATCTATTCTCCCAGGCATCTCTTCTACCTCTTGAAATGCAGAATCCTTTCCTTTTGGTAAATATTTTGATGTTCCCAAGCAAGCTCATCCAACATGATTTGAGTTGGGAATGGTGGGGTATTGTGTCGATGTGTGTGTTAGGTTGTTCTGCCCTACCCTTTCCTTTTAACCACCTTTCTGGATAAGTCTTAAATAGGGAGATTTTGAGGAGGGGGATGTATTCAGATTGTCATTTCAGTTTTAACCAGAAAAAAAGTTTTCAAGGCAGAACCTGTGGTGGGAAAACAGGGTGCTTCTGAGAAATGGCCAAGATAGAGACTTGGATTGGAGGGTTCTCTCACTGAGTTGGTTGTTGGTATAGCCACGCAACTCTTGATAAAGTATTTTTCTGATTTTGAAGGAAAGAAACAGCACTGAGCCAAATTAAGCATCTAGACCCTTGTTCCTTCATGTCACAGAGGACTGAAAAATAGGAAATATAAAATTAATTCTAATATTTTTTCAGCTAGAGTGATAACTTTGGAACTTTGGAAGCAAAGATTAGACTGATTCCTCTCTTCCCCACTTTCTAACTGAGGGTCTGCAGACAGCCCCTGAGGTTGTTGGGGGGAGTTACCTTTATGATTCAATCTCTTTTCTTGTTATGGGTCTCTTGAGATATCCTATTTCTTCTTCTTTTTTAAAAAGATCTATTTTATTCATCTATTTCTCCCCGCTCTTTCGTTGTTTGCATTTGCTGTGTCTGTTTGTTGTGTGCTGGTATTCTTTTTTCTAGAAGGCACTGGGAACCGAACCTGGGACCTCCCATGTGGGAGGGAGGCACCTAATCACTTGAGCCACTTCCCCTCCCTGCTTTGTTGTATCTCTCATTATGTTTTCCTCTGTGTGTCTCTGTTACGTCATCTCATTATGTCAGCTCACCGCACCAGTCCATTGTGCCAGCTCAATGTCTTGCTTGTCTTCTTTAGGAAGCATTGGGAACTGAACCCAGACCTCCCATTTGGTAGGCAGGAGCTCAATCGCTTGAGCCACATCCACTTTTCTGCCTATTTCTTCTTTAGTCAGTGTAGGTAGTTTGTGTGTTTCTAGGACCATTTCACCTAGGTTATTTAATTTGTTGCATACTGTTGGCCACAGTATCCTCTTATAATCTTTTAATTCTATGGGGTCTTTAGTACTGTTCCTTCTTTCATTTTTACTTTTAGTTATTTATATTTTCTCTCTTTTGTTCTTTGTCAGTCTAGCCAATGATTTGGTGTTTTTATTAGTTTTGGTTTCATTGTCTCTCTATTGTTTTATTATTCCCTATTTCCTTTAGCTCTGCTCTAATATTATTTCCTTCCTTCTGCTGACTTTGGGTTTCATTTGCTGTTCTTTTTCTACATCATCCAGTTGTGAGATTAGGTTGCTGATTTGACATCTTTCTTCTTTTAAATCTAAGTATTGAGAGCTGTAAATTTCCCTCTCAACCTTTTCTATATCCCAAAAGTTTTGGAAAGTTATGTTTTTGTTTTCATTTGCCTCAAGATATTTCCTAATTTCCCTTGTGATTTCTTCTTTTACCCATTTTTTTTTTTTGAGTCCTTTGTTTAATTGCCAACTATTTGTGAATTTTCTACTTCTTCTGTTATTAATTTCTAGCATCTTTTCATTGTGGTCAGAAAAGATACATTGTATGATTTAAATAGTTTTGTATTTGTTAAGACTTGTTTTGTGACCTGTATGGTCTGCCCTGGAGAATGATCCACATACACTTGAGAAGAATGTATATTCTGTTGTTGGGTGAAGTGTTCTATATATGTCTGTTAGGACTAGTTGGTTTAGAGTATTGTTCACGTCTTCTATTTCTTTATTGATCTTCTGTTTAGATGTTCGTTCCATTATTGAAATTGGTGTGTTTATTAAAGTCTCCTAGTATTAATGTAGAACCATCTATTTCTCCCTTCCAATCTGTCAATATTTACTTTATAGATTTTTGGGCTCTGCTGTTGGGTGCATGTATATTTATAATTGTTATGTCTTGTTGTTGAATTGACCCCTTTATCAGTAAACAGTGATCTTCTTTGTTCCTCTTAACAGTTTTTGTCTTAATGTTTATTTTATTTGATAATAGTATAGCTACCCCATCTTTCTTTTGGTTACTACTTGCATGGTATATATTTTTCCATTCTTTTACTTTCAGTCTACATGTGTCTTTGACTTTAAGGGATGCTCTAGTAAACAGCATGTGATTGGGTCATGCTTTTTTTTTTTTTTTTTTCTCCTATCCATTTGCCAATCTCTGCCTTTTTGACTGGAGAGTTTAATCTGTTTTCATTTAAAGTAAATACTGATAATGCAGGACTTCCTTCTGCCATTTTGCTATTTGGTCTTTGTAAGTCATATCTTTTTTATTCTTCAATTCTTCCATTAATACTTACTTTCATATTTATTTGATTTTTTGTAGTGTACCATTTTGAGTCCTTTCTCATTTTCCTCTCTATGTATATTCAGATAGTTTATTTGTGTTTATGCAGAGCTTAAATTTAATGTCCTAAATCTATAACATTCACATTTGATATGATACTAACTTTAATTCAAGACAAAGCACAAGCATTCTTCCTATACCCTCAGTCCTCCTAACTTTTTGTTGTACTTGTTACAAATTGTATCTTTTTACATTTTATCTCTCAAATCATAGATTCATCATTACTTTTTATGCACTTACATTTTAGTACCTGTAAGAGATAAAAAGAGGTGTTTCATACCAAAAAATACAATACAATAGTACTGGCACTTATAATTACCAAAATGGTTAACTTAATTGCAGGTTTATATTTCTTTATGCTGCTTTCAGCCACTGTCTAGTGTCCTTTCCTTTCAGTCTGAAGAACTTCCTTTAGAATTACTCGTAGGACAGGTGTAAGGGTGGTGAACTCAGTCAGCTTTTGTTTATCAGGGAATATTTTAATTTCTCCCTCGTTTTTGAAACAGACCCTCATCAGATATAAAATTCTTGGTTGGCAATTGTTTTTTTCCCCCACCCTTTAAATATTTCACTCCACTGACTTCTTGCTTCCTTGCTTCTGATTGAGAAATTGGCACTTAATCTTTTTGGGATGCCCTTGAACATAACATGTTGTTTTTCTCTTGTAGCTATTAGAATTTTCTCCTTGTTCTTGTATTTGATAGTTTGACCACTGTATGTCTGGGCATCTTCTATTCAAATTTATCCTGTCTGGAATTCATTGGACTTCATGAATATGTATATTCATGTATTTTGTTAAACTTGGTAGGTTTTCTGTCATTATTTCTTTGAATATTCCTTCTGCCTTTTCTCTCTTTCTTCTCCTTCTGGTACTTCCATTATACATTTATTGTTATACTTGATGGTGCCCCACAGATCTCTTAAGTTCTGTTTACTTTTTTTTTTTTTTTCATTTTCTTTTCTTCCAGTTCTTCCATTCCTTTATGATATTTTTAAAATATTTCTTATTAGAGAAGTTGTGAGCTTATAAAACAATCAAGCATAACATGCAGAATTCCCATGTATCACCCCTCCACCAACACCTTGCATTGCTGTGGCTGTTCATTCTTTTTCCTTTCTGCTTCTCAGCCTGAACTGTTTCAACTATCTTATCTTTGAATTTGTTGATTCGGCCAGCTTCAATATGCTGTTGAAACTCCCTAGAGAATTCTTTATTTCAGGTTTTGTTGTCTTTAACTCCAGTATTTCTGTTTGTTTCCTTTTTAAAAACTTCTATGTCTTTCTTGAGATTCTCATATTGTTCATTCATTGTTTTCCTGATATCCTTTAGTTCTTTCTCTGTGTTTTCCTTTATCTCCTTAAGCATAATGAAGGTCTTTTTTAAAAAGTCTTTGGTATGTCCAACATCTGGTCTATGTCATTTGTGGTTTCTGAATTTTTATCCTGTTCCTTTGGATGAACCATCATTTCCTATTTCTATCTCTTGAAATCTTTGTTGCACACTGTATCTTTTAATACTTTAATATGTTAACTCTGGGATTTAGTTGTTGAGGGTTCTGTGCCTTAAAATTGTATCCTACTAGTAATCTAACAGAGATTTTCTTGAGTGTCAGGAGGTAACAAAAACAAGCACACCATGACAAAAAAGACAAAAAAAAAAAACACACCTTCCCAGTCTTTGCAAATTGGTTCTGCCAAAAACACCTTTCACAGTCTTTGCAAATTGGTTCTGCATTGGTTGGTGTTCTACTTCAGAGTTTAGTCTTCCTATCAAAAGATCAGGCTGAGGCCAAAGTGTGGGGCCCTCTCCATATTTTCCTGAACGTGTTCTTGTCCTAGGCTTGTCTTGTCCTGGGTTTGTGCTCCTGGCCTTAGGAATTCCATGTTTACAAGAAACTGAATGCCCCTTCTACTCCTTATGAAGTAGATTACTAACCCCTCTCTATGCCATCTGTTGTCTTCAAGCTAGTAATCCTTTGCCCCAGGCTGTTATGATTTAGCTGTTTCTTACACTGTTTTAGCTGCCCATAAGGTGCTTCTGTCTGCAGGTCAGGTTCTGGGAGGGGGAGCCAGAGATGAGTGTCCTGGCTCAGTCTTTCAGGCTGCCACCTGATACAGTTATACCAACATATAGGCACCATAGTATGTGCACAGGGGTTACTCTGCCCTCTCGGGAATACGGCCAGACACCCACAGTGAGATAGCAGCCTGACTCTATACCACACCAAGAAAGGGATGGTCGAGGGGCTAGTAAGGTCACCACGAATTTCTCCTACCATTTCTTTGGTTACATTTTCTTGATTCTTCAATTGCCCAGGTACTGAAACCCTTTACCTGTTTTCCAGCATTTTGAGGAAGAGACTTTGCCAGATTTTCCTAGTTGTTTGAAAATTCTGTGGGGGATTGGAACCCTGAACATCTTATGCCACCAGTTTGGTTGATCAGAAGCCTCCATTATTCTATTTTTAATATTCAAAGAGCCACATGAGATAAGGAAATTCTGTCTTAGAGAAGTACGCTGATTTTTATAAAATAAAACTTCTGGTAAGAGGTATGTGATAGAGTCCAGTAGCTGTTCAGCAATATTCAGTCCTCCCTATTTTATGGTAATAGAAATTTTAGGTGAACATTCCACTGACCAGCATAAAGTCTATATTTTCCAGGCTCCCATACAGCTAGGCATGGCTATGTGACTAAGTTCTGGACTACAAGATGGATGTGGAATTGAAGTCTGATAGCTTTTTGAAGACTTTACTAAGGGTTAGTAGGTTATGTACACTTCTCTTTATTCTTTGCTGCCTGGAATATGAATGCCACCATCTTGGAAATTGAGGAAAGTTATTGATAGAAGAAGTCTGGTGTAGAGGTGATATATTTAGCAAATAAAAATATGGGATGCCTGTTAAGTTTAAATTTCAGAAGAACAATAAATACTATTTTAATGTTAGTATGCCCCCATCAAATATGTGGGACATGCTGATACTAAATATACTAAAAAATGATGGGTAATTTTTTTGTATAAATATAGACCACATATTGCATGGGACATACTTACATTAAATAATTATTCATTATTTAACTAAAAATTAAATTTAGTTGAGTGTTCTGTATTTTATCTGCAACCCTCAATGGATAGAATGCTCCTAGTACTTTTCACATGTGAGAGAATTAAGCCACCATTATTACATTACTTACAACTGAACTTAATCTACCAAATACAGAGCAGAAAGATAAATCTAAATCTCATTTTACTGTAATGCCCCTTTGGTAAATTGATTATAGATCAGCTACATTCTTGAGGATCGTCTGTGGCTACAATATTTTATGATTTGTACACTTCTCTACATTTTCAAAAGTAATTTCATATGTTTGATCTCAGTTAATATTCACAATGTTCTCATTTCTTAATTTTGCAGATGAAATTTAGTGATTTGGCTAAGTTCATAGAGTTGGTGAGTGTGGGACTTGAATTTGGATCTTCTGACTCTGAATTTGCTGTGCTTTCTGCTATACTAAGCTTCCTCTCTTACTTTGGCTAATTTCCCAGGAATCAAAATGGCAGAGAAAGCACCATTCTGGAGGGATTTCTAAAGTGTTACTCTTAAAAACGAACATATCCCTGTATATAAGAAAAGAGAGGCCCTGTTTTACCTACACCCTCAGAATTTCTCACCGCAGTACTGCAGGTACAACATTTGAGTTGCTGGAAGTTTATGGAGGGAGGTGCAGCTGTGTAATAATGGTTTTCAAGTGGGAAGGAACAGGACACGAAGTCCCTCACATTACTGCATAAAAATGGAAATTTTCTTGATCACGCTTATTTTCTTACAAGTTAAAAAATCCTATTGAGTTGTTGGTGGCTTTGAGGGAGCAATTTCTACCCTGCTCTGAGGAAGATGTCTGGGTCAAAGCATTGGTTTCAAATTGTGTCTTATGGATAGGTGCTTCAGGATTTTGGAAATATTTGATTCAAATATTATTTTCGTATTTACCTTAGCCATTATATTATTGAGGGTGTGTCATGATAGCTGCTATAACAAAATCCCAAAGCTTTGCTGCTTAACACAGGAAAAGTTTATTTCTTGCTGTTCCAAATCTATTCACCATGTTCCTGGTCTGCAGCTGGCCTTCTTCATGGTTCTTTAGGAACCTAGCCTCCTTGCATCTTGTGGCCCCATCCAACTCTAGATCTGCAGAGTCCTTTCTAGTCAGCCAGCACTTGAGGAAAAGGAGAGGAAGATTGCCTGTGGGAGGTTTCAGGTGCCAGGTCTGGCAGTGATGGCATCAGTTCTGCTCACATTTCATTGGCTAGAACGCAGACAAATGACTACAAAGAAGGTTGGCAAATACGGTTGTGTTGTGTACCCAGGAAGAAAAGGAACTGATTTTTGTAAAGCACATAGCTAGCCGTCTCTTCCATAGTCATTTTAAAAAAACAACAATAACATGGACCTTTTAATTCTTTGGAGACCACCAGCTTATTAATGTGCTGCCAATGTTAACTTGTTTTAGTGCACACTTTGGAATTTAACTTATTTCACTCTCTGTATTTAATATCCTAGGGTTGCAAGAAAGGCTGTTAACAAAAAAACAAATCACCTTTTACAATAATGTATCCCTGGGAATCACTCTCATCATCTACAAAAGTAGTTGTGAACAAAATGTCAAAATAAATTAGATATCAAAATTGATGTAAACCTGCCAGTTATCTAGAAACCCTGATTTCATTTATACAAGAAACTTCCTTGTTCTCAGTGATTGACTTTATTTTTTTTATTTTTTATTTTTTAAACAATTTATTGAAGTATATCATTCATACATGAACATACATAAACTATAAGTATTCAGCAAACACCATGATCTTACAAAACAAGCATGCATAACATCATACAGGGCTCCCACACATCACCCCCCCGACACAAACATCCTGCATTGTTGTGAAATATTTGTTAACAAATCATGAAAGAGCATCGTCAAAGTATTACTACTAACTATAGTCCAAATCTTCCTCCCCTATACATTAAGAATTTATTTATTTACTTACTTTTATCCATTTTTACACCCCCCCCCCCTTTTTTGCTGTTTCTGTGTCCATTCGCTGGGCAACTCTCTGTGTCTGTTTCCTGCCCTCTCTTCTCATACTTTTCCTCCTGTCTCATTGGGATTCGATCCTCGGAACCTCCGATATGGAAGAGAGGCGTCCTACTACTGCCTGCGCCACCTTAGTTCCTGGTTTTTCGATGCGTCTCGTCTTGGCTCTCCCTTGTGTCACTCT